>JAUMHB010022354.1:0-12452 GCA_032359685.1 Pittosporum tobira
TCACACTTCTTTTCCCGTCAAGTTCAACACTTCTTTTCTTGCACCTGCTGTTCACTCACTTTGAACTACTCTAAACTTCCTGCTAGTGCTGTTCACTAATTTTGAGCTTCTCCTTTTCCTGCAAACACTTACGGCCATTAGAAATGGTTTGATTATAAGAAATCACAGGCAGGGGGGGGCAACCACCATGAAAACTTCCAATCTCCCTGTTTTGAATCTCATTCAATAGAGCAAACTCCTTAAATTAGATGGTTGTGTAGAGCCTGTGGTTGTTGTACGACTAGAAGAAGGAAAAGAGGATAAACAGGAATGTTAGAAGCATTTCCAAAAAGGGAGGTACTGATGTGCACGTGAGATGAAGAAAAAGCAAGATAAAAAAAAAGTTGACCCATATGTTAAAAAAATAATTTTATAAAAAGGGTTTTTACAATCTTAATTTTATTAAAAAAATGTTAAAATTATTTTAAAACGCACAAAAAAATTAAATATTATATTTATTTTAAAACAGATGAAATATTGAAGACTATTGAAAAATATATATAACATTAACTCGACCTTTCATAAAGTAGCTCAATCGACTAGTTGAGGCATTTTAAGTAAACTAATATTATATTTCTTATTTCATCCCAATCTCAGCTCCTCTCATCAGAGAATGAGAAAGACCATTACTTGAGCTAAAACTCGATTCTGATAACGATTTAATTTATATGAAATTTACTAATTTTTCACTAGCTAGTAGTTTATAATTCATTAAATGAGGATATACACATTTTTTGCTGAGCTTCATAGTAATCACATCCAGATATTATATTTTAAAATAAGTTTTCAATATTATATTTAGTAATAAAAATTTATAAATGGAAAGGATACGTGTGTTTGTTAGAAATCATATGATTAAGAAAAAGTCAGAAGCCCGAACTGTGAAATAAGTTTGTGAGTTGTCACCGACTTTACTATTGCTCGACTATAATAAGTAACCTTTAAAATTATCTTGTGTCTGTCTCCTAATTTTTATAATATAGTAATTAAGATTCATGAAAAATATATTAAAATATTTAATTTTTATTATAATTATTTTAATATATTTATTATTGTATATTTGAATATAATTTAAATATTATAAAAATATATTATTTAATACACAAGTAATAAAAATTATTATAAAATTTGTGAGAAATCCCACTAGTGCTACGATTTAGATAGCCTTGAAATCCTAATCCTACTCGTGATAGGATTTACGTAACTCTAAAATCCTAGTCCTACTCGTGTTAGGATTAAAATCCCTAGTCCTACTTGTTATAGGATTTAAATAACATCTATATAAACACTAGCGGTCACTTGTGCCATAACTTCAAACATGTACTCACGAACCAAAGATGATGAGCTTGAAAAGAAGGCTTGGTGAAATTGGTTTGATCGGAGAAGAAGGTTCTGCCAGTACTCTAAAGAAATTCAAAAGCCCAACCCCGATGATAAACTTCCTGCAAACACTTACGGCCAGCGATGGCGGAACCCTAGCTGAGTTGATAAAGAAAAGGGGTGGCTCCGGCGGCTTGCCCGAGATCGTTGTTAGAGGTATCACAAGGTATATTCTGATGGGTCTAAATTATGTTGATGCTTATTCTCAATTGTGCCCAGACAACATATTCCTTGTGTTTGAAAGTTCTTATATGGCTAAGATTCTTGATTTTGGAAAGAAAGAAAGTGGTTGTTCTTGTGTGAAATATTTGTCACCTGAAGCTGTTGTCGATGGAGAATTAGAGAGTGGGTGTAATATCTGGGCTCTTGGTTGTGTTGTGCTTGAGATGTTGACTGGAAAATCTCTGTGGGGTGAGATGGAAGATCCTGAAGTTGAGAGGTTTTTATGTAGAATTGGAAAAGGGGAGGGATTTCTTGAGCTTTCGCGTAAGATTTCGAAAGAGGCCAGAAGTTTTCTGAGAGGTTGTTTAGCAAGACAAGTCGAGGATAGATTGACTGCAGAGGAGCTTTTGAATCACCCCTTTGTGGCTTTATTTTCAGATGACTTTGAAGTTGAAGTGGAAAATCCAGATTTTATACCAGTTGAAGATATCCCAGTGTGTTTGGATTTTATTCCACTTGAGAATGAAGAAAAATCAGAATTTAAGGATGAAGAGTTATTGGAAAAACCAGACTGTATACCCCTTCGGATTTATAATTTCTCCCAAGAGTTGTGATTTTATTCCGCTTGGGACCGATAATTTCTCAGAGAGTTGGGATTTTGAAGATGAAGAAGGGCATGAAGTTGCTTGTCATGGTGATGAAGAAGGATCAGTTTCAGGGTATAATTTGACAACACTTCCAGAATTTGTAGAGGAAGAATATGCAAATTATGATGAAGACAAGGGAGCTTGAGTTCATGGGAACTTTTTTTCGAAAACTTGTGTTGAAAAAGAACTTTGGTGCAATTGGGCCGTGCAAGGACACTAATAAGCCGAATTAAATTTTATGAAGGAATCCATACTTTGATTGTTCGGAGACAGAGTACCTTAATTTTTACTAGATTATCCTAGAGTTATCAATATTGATATGAATATTTGTATGATCTTTAGTTACGTTCAAAGGGTCTGTATCCTAACCAAAGAGATTGGTACTCCCTCTGTTATCAAAAGCTTATGAAACAACAGAAACTGTACCCTCTTGTCATTTTATTTGTTTGCATGATGATACATAATACTTGCTTCACTTATTCCGTCAATTATTAATTTATTTTTTTTAGCAATAATATTCCTTCAGTGCTCAGAATTCCTTGTTTTAAAATTATTCTAAAGGAAAAATAAGGAAACAAAACAAACAAAAAGTAATCAAGACATTCTAAATCTGACTCCATATGGCTCTCCCATCCATTGCAGCATCCTTCTAGTTGCACACATTGCTAATTCATTCATAACTTTAAAACCGCAATAATATTTCCCATGACGGAATTCTAAATTAGTTGATTTATCCACGAAAGTACGGGCCCTCGAAATTTCCCATCCACGCATAAAACATTCAATTTTTTACAATAGTAATTGTAAGCCCCGCGTTAGACATTTTCCATTATATGCCCATAAAAGTGTACCTCCCTGTGGAACTATTTACCTCACCACTTCGAAAGTAGTGCGAAGGTTAGAAATCATGACTGGACACTCTCCCTTCTCATCATATTCAGCAAATTCCCCATCAGACAAGTCAATCTCCTTGAATTTGGTCCCTTCAATCTACATAAATAGAATACATATTGCTTAGGACATGGATTAAAGGTAAAATTGTAAACAAACAAGTTGTCCCAGACATTTTAGCTCTATAAGGATATTGAGAGAATCCCAGACACGTGTGCATTTGTGTGTGTTGTAAGGGATATAGCACCGTGGCATATCAGAAGCTTAGAACATTAGGAAGACTTAATAAACTTTCCAATCCACAGAGTTTTGCAAATGGATGGGAAAACTCAGAACTTCATTTGATCCTCTATCTACTTCTGTTTTGCATATACTATAAACTAGGGAAACATATTTGGACATCATGTAAGTAAATGTCAACAAAGATGAGGAAATTAACTGTTGCACCTGAGTTCACAATGACAAAAATTTAGGATAAGGAAAAAGAAAAGGTCCCTCCATTACACCCTTTACAAATAGATTATGACCAGATACAGGGTTACTTTATGCTGCAATAATGAAACCACAAAGGGTGACATTTTATAAATTTGGCAAATGTTATTTATTATTATTGCCTTTAAATACACAAAACATAAGCAGATGTGATAATTGGACAGTCTCCATACCGGCACACCCATATGTCGTGTACAATTTAGTATAGAGTATTTTATCAAACATTATATATGGGGCATTAGTAGTTACACAAAATGTATTCCATTGGGAAAAGCCAAGTTTAAATGCATTCAAGTTAAAATGGTAACATTTAAATTAGTAACCGATTCATTGATTATAGATTTGCCATAGGCTTATTAATCACATAAAAGCATTTTCACAGTATTTTCACTAAATAAGCTCATACCAGAATAAGATATTACAGAGTAACTGAAATAAGTGATATGTGGATGGGTCCTGGTTCATACTAGAACTAGTGCAGCAGGACGTCCACCAGCTCTGTAAAGTGATTCAGATAGAGTAAACCGAAAGGATAACTACTGCCATGTATTATATACTCCCTTCATTTCAAAATATAAGAGCACTATTGACTTTTCAAAAGTCAATATAGAACATTTTCAAACTCAAAGTAGCATGAATTCATTTGAGTTTTGAACAAATTACTTTCTGTAACTAATAGTACTTCTCAAATAAAACAGCAATTTTCCATGCCTTTGCTTGTTCTTAGTTTTGATTACAGCCTCGAACGAGTCCCTACATGCCCCCACATTTTTCTCTTCCCTCATCTGAGTTTGAAAAGACCTGGATTGAATCATCACAGGGCCAAGTATGGGATCATGTATTGGGAGTATGGGAACATGCTTTGATCCTCTTCAAAAATAAAAAATTACAATTTTTCATAAATAAGTTCACTATAATAAATTGCATTCATGTCCATTTAGATTTTAAAATGTAACTGGACTTTTCAAAATTCAATAGTGCTCTTATATGTTGAAATCTGAGGTAGTATATAGAACTAGATAACCTACATCTTACAAAACAGATGCAACAAACTACCGGACTTACCGATTCAGCTTGCCAACCACTGCCAAACACAAATTCCAGAGGCTCAAAACCCCTGCAGTCAAATTGCATCAGAGGAGTGTATTTCCCTAGTTGACTGTCTTGCTGAGTCAGTGCACGACCTTTGCCAGTGATCATAGTCACAGTTCCCTCCCTACTACAAAACTTGCACTGCAAACAAGAAGAGTAAAGAAGTTGAAAAAATGGCAGCAAAACATTACCAAGAGGAGTAATGAGCCCTACAAGAATAAGCCTGGGGAATCCATTGTTCATCAAACATATTTGAAGAGAAATTAAAATCTGGAACCCCCAAAAACCTAATTCTACATATTTATTTGGTATTAGTACGGGCTTGGAAATTGAAAACTCTTCCTTTTACGAATATTCCTGACTTTTAAGGATATGAAGATCAATTACTTGATACATTGCATGCATAATTATCACATACCCATGGTCTACGTCAACACTACAGGTATACATACATACATACATATATTTGGAGAGAGGAGATATCACCTTCTGGAGAAGATTAGTGGTCCCTTTTGTTATAGAAACTTTTTCATTCAAGCTAACACATGTCTCTTTCTTTGTTACCTCACCACAGTTCCCACATTTCATCTAGAAATCACATCAAAGAAGTGAAAATTTGATCAAGTACAAAAATAATCATGAAAACATGAAGCTTGAGAGAAATTTTAAATAAGAAAACTTACAGCATCAGATTCAATTATTCAACTCAGAGAACCAGATTATCCACAAACCTTTCTTAATTAGTTTAACTGAAAATGATAGTAACAAACCGAAGAGCAAGAACACATTGAAGCAATATGATCTTGACATAAAAGCATAATCTTACATGCCTCCCATGAAAAAAAACGCTTGAGATCTTAATCTAAAGCAATAATAGTCTGCTGAATTCAACATAATAAATACATAAAAAGACAAGGACGAGAATTAACTATGTAGTTTACGAAAGTTGCCTAATCAATTTATGTGGATATATAGGGCTTCTGAGCTTTTAGTGCCGGAGACAGGAAAACCGAAAACAGACTGATGAACACAATATTATTAATCAGAAAAAAACACGCGAGAATTAAAATAGAGCTGATGATATTAACATTCAAGAGAGACAAATAAGAAATTAGCTGAAGAACATGAATATATGCAGCTAAAGGAGATGAAATGGCTTCAAAAACTACAGACACAAAAAATAAATACGTGTAGCACATTTCAAAGAAAATAAAGCGATGATAATCAAAAAATGGATATCATCAAAAATGGTGGTTTTAACTAAAGTTATCAAAAAATATTAGATACATAAACAAATAGATGTATAGATCAGAGACATGGATGATATTAAGGACTCCCATAGTAAACTATGTGTGAATGCCCTTAGGGATCATTGCCTCCACAGAGTATTGTCCTTGACTATGCCTTTTAAGGTACTTAAACATGTATCACTAGACTAACTATCACTTGAGCCAACCCCTTGAAGTAGTATTGATTTCTAAAATAGAGAGCAGATTAAACTCTAATAGCTAGTATCCACTACAGAATTAGGACAACCAAGACCTATGCAATAGAAAATGGAAAATTGTTACACTATTACCTTAAATTCAAAGTATAAGAGGAGAGTTTCCAGTAATCGTACAAACCCATGTTTTATTTAATAAACACCAGCACACCAAGAATATATACACTGACAATTAACATATGAAAAATCATGTAACTACAAACTATGGCATCATATTCAAATCATACAAGCTATGTCAGAACTCTGTTGAACCCATTATATATATGCACCACATCAAGATATTTCAATAAACATTAGTATAATTGTATAAATTCGATAAACAAACAAGATAGATATTGAGAAACAATAGAGATTCGACTAATATGAGCAGTATAAAAATGTGTGACGGTATGAAAAAGTGTGTATCAGTGAATAAAATGAGAAATCAAAGAGAAACCTTGAAGTAGTAGCTGAAATTCGGATTGTCACAGCCTCCCTCAGGCTGAAGATCGGTGAGATTCTCGAGATCGGCTGTGATCATCAGCAGCAAGTTCACCATTTTCTCTCTCTCGCTCGCTGTCTCTCCTCTCTATTTCTGTATTTATTATCTGCAGTGGCACCCTTATTAGGGATTACGGAATAGCATATATTGGGAAAATGAGGCAGTTTCATACGGAAAGGGGTATTTTGGTCATTGCAGGGAGTCTATATTACTTCGAACCTTTTGAAAGCCTGTGTTATTATTTATGAAACAAAAAATCATATGTTTAATTTTTAATTTCAAAAACTATAATTTAAAAAATATATATTAAAATAAATTTGGACATTTATTTTAATATATAAGGAGTACAATATATGCACATTTTCATGTAATTTATACTATAATACATGTTTGATAAGAGAAATTATTTTTGTTTGGTAGAAAACGTAATGGTCCTTGGCCGGGCGTCAGCTGCTTCAGAACTTCATCTTTGCTTATTGAGACAACGCAATTTACCTTTTGCTCTCATTTTCCATTTATACTTTATTTATTCTCCTTATAATTATAATTTATAATAATATTTTATTATACTGTTATAGTTCTTTCATAAATAATTGTATTCTCTTTGTTTATGTTTAAATATTATAATCTTTTAATAATATTTGATACGAATTTTAAAACACTTTAAAAACTCCTCTTACATAATATTTTTTATATATTGAAAATATAACATACAAATATATTAAGTATAAATCTACTTAATTTATTTTTAGAAAGATTAGATAATAATATGAACAACATTGAGCAAACACTTTCATATAAACTTATGTTCTTTTTAATCATTTACTTTATTTCAGTTGTAATCACTACAATTGTTATTTTAAAATAATTTATTTTAACTTGCATAAGACATTAACCAAATAAGATTTTAACTTTTCAAACTTAGATTCAGTTGCAAATTCAGTTTCAACAGCGTCTGATTTCAGTTACTTTAGCTACTTAAGTTTCTACTTAACAAGCCCATAAAGTTAGGTTTTTTTTTGGGTAGAGGTTGTGAAATTACAGTTATCAGTTTAAATCCAATTTTAAGGTTTTGTATAAGTTGAATTTCAACTGTAAACTTAGTTTTTTGGATTTACATTCAACCTATTAATTATAATTTTGTGTTATACTTGAGTTCCATAACCTCTAATCACTCAATAAGTTGTTACCAACAAACATATAATATTACTAATAAAGTATTAGCGTAATAGTTAAGACTAAGGTCTTGAGATTTCTAATTAATTTGTAAGAAACATCAAGTTCGAGTTTTTCGCACGTAATGTATGTAACAAACATATAATAGGATAGAAGTATTAAAATACTCCCCTAGTTTTAAGAGATGAAGATTCTAAATTAAGATAATCACAATAATATCAACAATTTTCAAATATATTAGATTTGTTTTACAGAGTTTCTACAAAGATGAAGAAGTGTGTTAGTGAGCATTAATACTCCTCAAATGAGGATATCATAGTTCAAACTCCATAGAGGCACTATGATGTCAAGAATTTCTGATGTACACCAAAATTATATTACCTTAGGATATTTTTGTCATTTTAAAAAAATGAAATAAAACTATATGTAATACGTAAAAAAGAATAATCCAGATATTTTCTTTTTGAAATATAAAAGATAGAATGACATTTTGATGATTAGAAGGTGGATCATGCAAATAATCACCCCACACATATATAGTTAGTTCTTAATTAGGTCTATCCTAGTTTTACAAACAATTTGTAGACTTACGACATTGTCGGTGCATAAATCTTGGCAATCTCTCCATCCCTTAACATGGTGTTTGCGTTCAAATGGATCGTAATTCTGCTTATGGAAGTTATTTTTTTTCCTACGGGGCATGCAGTGAAAAGCATTTTGGTAAAGCTATTTCTTATTCAATATAGTGTTTGTTGTTTTCATTCTCATTAATTAAACCCTAATATTTGAATTTACAATAAATTTATTTTATTTTAATTGATGTACAATTCAATAGTGTAAATTATGTACAAAATATACTAGTACGTATAAATTTTAAAATTTGAAAATTTGAAAAATTGCCAAATTTATATTATTGTTTAAATTTTATAATTTCACAAACATAATTTGATAGAACTCATAGTTTTACGCAAATACCGAGTACCATGAATTTTTTTAAAATAAAATGAAAAATGAAATTTAAACATTCCAACTTTTGTTCCAAATATTGCTTTAGAAATACTTTTTCCTTTTTGTTTTTTTGGTAAGAGTGAAGATGGGGATATAATTGATTGCATGGACATTTACAAGCAACCGGCTTTTAGCCACCCTGCTTTAAAGAATCACACTATACAGGTTCTATACGTCTACCCTCCATAGTTTAGATAAAATGTTTTTAATTTTTTCTTTAAAAAAATAAAAAAATAAAAAGTATTTTTTTTCTGTTTCAACTTTATATTATTTTATTCAGATGACACCTACCTATGATCCAATACGGGAAAAGTCGAAGATGGAAACAAAATCAGGAGAAGGAAATGAAGACTTGGAACCGACAGTGACGTCACAGCTATGGCACAGAAAAGGAATTACTTGTCCAAAAGGAACAATTCCTATTCGAAGAATACAACGAAAGAAAAAGGGTTTCCCATTTCATAATTTTGGAAGGAAAAAACCTAACTATCATGCTATGCAAGTGAATGGAACACAAAATTTAAACCGACCAAATCGCTCGGTATGTGATTAATTCTTTTTTATTATTATATCCGTTCCAATTTAGGTAATAAAAAATTTAGAAATTTTTCGGGATTAATCTTACGATGTACAATATTTTCACTAATAAATACGACATTTAAAGCAATAGAAAGCTTCTCATTTGAGATTCAAATGCGGTGCGACATCTACTGACGAAAATATTTGGATTCGTTTGGTAACTGATTATGTTTTCAAATTTTTGTTTTTTCTTTTAGTTTTTTGGAAGTAGTATCAGAAAATATTGTTTGGTAACTATTTTTGTTTTCTTAAATGTCGAAGTAAAACCAATTTTGGCAAAAAAAAAAAGAAGTGAAAATACCAAAAATATGCTTCTTCAATTTTGGAAGAAACAGGCCTAAATTAAATAATGTATTCGATTTTTGTCGGCAATCAAAATTATTAATATATTTTCTAAATACTTATTTCATGATAAATTCTATTAAAACCCTATGATAGTAGAAAAAATTAATATTAATATATATATATATATATAAAACAACGTCTCTTCTTCTTCAATTTTTTTAAGAGTATTAGATTTAATAATTTTATTATTTGTACTTTCAATATATTATTTCATATAATTTAAAGCAATATATTAAAATTTAGGTAAAATCAATTTTGTTATCAAACATTATTTTTTATTTTTTGTTTCGTATATTTATTGTACCACATAATTATCAAACATTGTTGCCTAATTTATGATTATACAACTGAAAATTAATAAAAACAAAAGCATATGAAATAAAAAAACTTAAAATAAAAAACATAAAAGAAGAAACAATTATCAAACGAGCCCTTAATTTTCTTGGTGTAAATAATGATTTTTACGTACTCTTCATTTAGGTGAAATGACATACATGTCCTCCTTTTTCTTAATAGGCGGCAAGTTTGATCACGGACGGATTCAGTTACTCGGGTGCCAAAGGAGATATAAGAGTTTGGAATCCATATGTTGAGTTCCCTGATGAGTATAGTACTTCTCACGTCTCTCTAAGAAATAATCTGCTGGAAGTTGAATCTGGATGGACAGTTAGTACATATAATACTTATCTTTTCTTTGAATATATAATATATGGAGATAGAGTCTGGATTTACAGTCAAAAGTGGTTGGAATCTCTTAACTAATTAAAATGATATTGTTCATCTATGAGATGATTCAATGGACTAGATTTACTAGTCAATATTTTGTGCGTGCAACAATTTATCGACCTCTGCAAAAGAATTTTTTGCACGCTCAATTATATTTATCTTCATGGTTTAAGACAAAATGCTCAATTAGCCTGTGTGTGACAATATATTGCACATACTTGAATAGTTTTGTTGTGGGCGTAGAAAATAGTATTCTAAACATTCACCTCCCTTAAATTAACCCATAGATGAAAGATATCATTTTAATCAAAAGAATTCCAACTACGACTGTAAATCCAATACAGACTCTCTCTCTATATGTATATATTGGAATACATTTTTATCATGATCCTTACATGACAAAATTTAGGTAAATCCAAGTGTGTATGGGGATCACCGGACTCGATTTTTCGTATATTGGACTGTGAGTTTTTCTTAGAGTTACTCTCAAGTTTTTGTTAAACATTTCTTTTATTATTATTACTATTTTTTTTATAACTGGTAATTATTTCTTTTTTAAGATTAGCACTAGAACTCATCTTATTAAATTTCAAGCTTATACCATAATATTAACAGAAGTACTTGCCACTTCGAAATATTTATCAAATGTAGCCTAAAATTATGTTGATTTTTGCATGAATTAATCAGACAGATGCATCAAACACAACGGGTTGCTTCGATCTCACTTGCCCAGGATTTGTTCAAACCAATAGTGAAATAGCACTCGGCGCTGCAGTCGTTCCCATCACAACTCCTAGAGATCTTCCATATAAAATAACCGTTTACATTTATAAGGTTAGAAAATCTTTTTTCGCCATTTCTTAAAAAAATAATAATAATAATATTTTTCTATCATTACAATAATATTTTGCGTCACATGTGGTAATATGTCCAATTTCATACTTAGTGCGATGGTCAAACGAACGTTAGTCACGGATTTAAGTTTAATGGTTTAATTTCTATTTTCATGTCCAATTTAATTTTTGCTCAATGTATTTTTAATTTTTAAATTTAGGATCGAAGAACACACAATTGGTGGGTACAATTCGGAGAGACAATGGACATAGGGTACTGGCCAGCCGAGCTATTCAATCCGTTCTTTTATCACGCCATTGTCGTGGTATGGGGAGGCGAAGTTTACAGTTCAAGGGTCGGAGGTTTTCAGCCGCACACGGCGACCGCCATGGGCAGCGGTCAGTTTGCGGACTATATTTTCGAGACGTCGGGCGCAATAAAGAGGATGAGGGTTGAAGAAAATGGGCATGAGTTGAAGTTTCCAGAATTTGTGTGGGGTTACTCCGATGAGTTTGATTGTTATGATCAGTTTTATGTGGGAGATTATATCGAGGATCCTGAGTTTTATTATGGAGGACCTGGGAGAAATCCTAGGTGCCATTAACAAATTCACGTAAAACCTTCTACTAACTTAGTGGAGTAGCTTGTTTTTGTTTTTATTATATTAGTCCACTTGGTACACATTGTATGTGTTTTTAATTTTTTCTTATATTTTTTTAATATAAATAAAAAATAATAAAAAAAAATGATGAATATTTTAGTAATTAATTTAAATTTAAAATAATATTTTTTTTATAAGATATTAAACGCACTTTTAAGACTTTATCAAATAATATTTTCCTAAGGTGCCTCTGAGTGAAATCTAATAGAGGTACGTAACTTTAGGACCTTTGAATCTTTTGGAACAAGTTGATATGAATATCAATAATATATTGTAATTATTGTGTTCCACGTATAATGGTATTATTGATTATTGAAAGTTAATTTTGTACATTTTAGATTTAAGTTGATATAAACTCAATTGCTTTTTAAAAAATTTGTAACTTTTATAATTATATTGCTTATAATCAAATAGACTCATATTTATGTCAGAGTT
>JAUMHB010022354.1:12552-25683 GCA_032359685.1 Pittosporum tobira
AATTGCTTTTTAAAAAATTTGTAACTTTTATAATTATATTGCTTATAATCAAATAGACTCATATTTATGTCAGAGTTGAAAATATTTATTATTAAAATTAAAAAAAGTAATCAATGTTCTAAAATTTGTTAGGAGAATCTGCTCAATAGAGAGAGTGCCTACCGCGATTATTTGGAAGTTAATATATTACAATCCGTTTCTTCAATAATTACTCAAAAACTAAATAATTCGTAGAGTTCTATCTAGAAGTATTTGGTCAAATACTTGAACATTCAGAATTAAAAAAAAATATTTTATATTTAAATTAAAAAATATAAAATAACAATTTAAAAATAACTGAATAACTAATCGAGATTTAAGATATGCTCGAACTTATTACTTTGAATAGAAGTCGAATCCATTAACCTTTAAATCATTTTCTAAGTCAGTTTTTCTCTTTTCGGGTCAGTCCATTATTTTCTTTTCATTTTCCATAAAATGGTCAATAAGGTTTTCCAAATTCTAAAGTCCATAGTCCACAGTGCCCAAACCCAACCAACCCAGAAAGCCCAAAAGGCTTAAACAAATCCACAAAATTCCCTCCGGGCGCCGCCTTTACGCAGTCCCACAAACGCACAATCGTTGGAACTCACCTCAGAAGTCTCGCAGGAAATGTCAACCCAGAAATTCTTACTCTCAAAACTCCTCCGACGCTCTCGATTCATGCCAACCATTTCTTTTTCTATCTCCTCTTCCAACTCATATTCAACCCAATCACACCACTTCATCGTCTCCCAAAATCATAGCCTCCCGAACTCACTCGGACCTTATAACTTCTCTTTCTCCCATTCCTTCTCAACTCGTAACTCAGATCACAAAAGCACTAACTTTGTCCCAAACTCAGAGTCGCAGTTCACAGACCTAGGTTTTAACAATACTGTTGATTCTAATGCCAGTGGTGCAGAAATTGCTGAAATAACAGATGTTCTGAGCAATGTTACTGCTGAGGCAGATTCAATTTTTCCAATCCGCGCCC
The DNA here is from genome assembly GCA_032359685.1 of Pittosporum tobira. NCBI lineage: Eukaryota > Viridiplantae > Streptophyta > Magnoliopsida > Apiales > Pittosporaceae > Pittosporum > Pittosporum tobira. Next base: position 13,568 of record JAUMHB010022354.1, read on the forward strand.
TAATTTCCATTCTTGACGGATATCACGATCTCACTGGCCTCCCATGGTGGGTAATTATATCTTCTTCTGTATTTGCCCTTAGAATTGCATTATTTCCCTTTATAGTCTTGCAACTCACTAAGTTAAAGCAAATCTCCGAGCTAATCCCTAAAATAGGCCCTCCATTTCCGCCGCCTCTTTCAGGAAGAAGCTATAAAGACCACTTTACACAGTTCTCGAAGAAAAGAAAAGCAATTGGCTGCCCTTCCTATCTATGGTTTCTTGCGGCAATGTCAGTACAAATACCAGTCTTTATTTTAGGAGTGACAACTGTTCGACGAATGTCATTAAATAATCATCCTGGTTTCGACAATGGGGGTGCTTTATGGTTTCAGAATTTGACTGAAATGCCAAATGGGGTTTGGGGAGCTGTATTTCCTTTATTGATTGCTAGTTTGCATATTGTTAATGTGCAGCTTTCGTTTCCTAATTCGGTTAGGGAAATGCCTGGCCAGATTGGGGTTTTCTTCAGATACTACAAGTTTTTCTTGGACGGATTGTTCCTACCAATCCTTTTCGTTGGGTTTTTTGTCCCACAGGGGAGTTTAGTCTATTGGGTCACAAATAGTTCATTAACTCTTGTTCAGCAATTATGCATCAATAATCCTCATTTTCGTAAGCATTTTGGTTTACCGGTGAAGGGTGGTGCAAGTGTGCTAGCTAGAAATCCACAAGAAATTGGTGCACCAAGTTTAAACCCATTGGAAACATCAGTAAAGCAGCAGAAAGTTTCTGCTAAAGATTTAACCCCGAAAGTTTTGGTTAATCTTTCGATCCAAATGTTGGCAAAAGGAGAAAGAGAAAAGGCAGTTCAGTTACTAAGACTTGCATTGGACAAGGATTCTGAACACGTCAGATCGTTGATTGTTTTGGGACAGACACTATTACAAGATGGATTGTTAGCTGAGGCTGCAGAATACTTGGACAAGGCAGTATCTGGTATTTTTCTTGTGGGCTCTCCGAGTAAAGTTGAGGAGGTTGATCAGTTGATTCTTGCTTCAATTTGGGGTGGTGTTGCCTACATACGACAGGGGAGAAATGCAGAAGGCCTTGCACATTTAGAAAGAATAGGCCAGATGAAAGAGCCGGAGGATGCAAAGAGTAAAGCACATTATTATGATGGGTTATTAATGCTTGCAAGTGCTTTAACAAATGAAAGCCGGAAGCCTGAGGCTGAAAAGTATTTGCGCATGGCTGCTGCTTACAATTCTGCTTATAATGTGTACTTGGAACAATTGCTAAATGATGAAGATCATTCGCTCAGTGACCTGGTCAACCACAAGAAAAGAATATAATTAGTTCATCTACAGAATAAACAGGTCGTAATGTTTCATGCATATCAAATTGATTGCTGTCACTTGTTAATGTGTTTTACTTTTTATCATTTTAATTAGGTGAGCTTAAGTTGTGGAGGAGTACTTCTTGCTATGGTTAAGTGCTCACTTATTGAATGCGTTCAATTCCTACAAACAACGTTGCCACTCTCTTCAAAGGAGAGACTGCTTTCATCTGATCTGCCCTGTTTGTGAAGTCTTGTATTGGACAGTTTTTATTTTTATTTTTGGAAAGTATAATTTGTATTGAGAATTTTATTCTTTAATTTTTTTATAGGTCCCCTTTGTTCGCTGATGTTTCTATCACCGGATTCTTAGTTTGTGATATCTCGGGATCATCATGTTGAATCTTACTTATAGTCTCTATATAGGTGTATACTGTATATCAGTGTTTGAGTGTGTGTTTAATATATACACTAACATGCATTTTATATTCATGAAAAGTCGACATAAATTTTTCTATGTTGCGTTTTGGGACAAGTATTGTCTTGGGAAATTGATTGCTTATTTTTTGCATATGGCTACTGGAATCCTGAAAATGAGTTTAGATTTTAGTGAGGTGTTGTTGACAGAGGTTCCATGGGAAGGCAAGGGATCCCACACCAATGGGCTGATGGTCTGTTTCAAAGTTTTGATTTTGAATGGAAGGCAAAATTGGAGATTCCAAAGTTCATCCTTTCCTTTCCTTCCCCTGAATTAAAAACTCGCACACACACCTTCAAGGACACCGTTAAGATACACTTGGTCATAGTTATTTTGTTCTGAGAATCTGGATCCTTTTTTCTTCTTGTTGATTTTTTGGACGATGTTCCAATTAAAACTATCATATGCCCAGTTTGGTAAGACCATAACTTCACCTAATTACCTTGTACTTTCTAAATTCATGTGCTAGCAAATTATCCCTTTTTTTATTTTTTGCAATTTTTTACACATTTCGCATAATTCTAACCAGTGTTACCTGGAATACAGAATGGTCCAGTCCGAGGAACAAATACGGAACATTGTAAGCTACATAGGCTAAGATTATGGTAGCTTTATATGAATTCCTGTAGTTGGAAATTTTCTTGAAACCTATATTCAATATAGCTAATCTCGCAGAAGATTTTTAGTTTCATCAAGTTGATTGTTCTTGAAATAATCTAATAGAAATATGATGATTGGTTTTTTAATATTACATTGAAATATTTTATGTTTATGTAATTAGAGGTTAAAAAACAAACGAAGGGTTCGGGTCGCTGAATTTACGTAAAAGTATCATGTTTTAGTATCTGGCAATTCCTAACAAAGAGTAAGCATGCACACCACCGATCATTTAGGATTCTCTTAGCCTGCCAATAAGATTGTAAGCGACGTTCCAGAATGAAATTAAGCCGTATTTAACAATTAGGACATGAAAATTAATCTTGTAAATTTATTGATTGAAAAGGAGAAAAAAAGGGAACTTATTACAATCCGTAACTGCAATAAACATACTGCAGCAATTCCTAACATGTCGGAACACTAGAAACCTGAACCTAATCACCATCACCATCACCTAAAGGCTTGCTAATTTAAGACGAGCAAATCTCCTCCTCATTCTTCCCTTTTCCTGCTTTATTATAGAGACAAGACAGTCGTGATTAGGAGTGCTCACGATTTCGGTTTTTTCGGTTCGGTACTGGTTACCGAACCACGGTTTCGGTATTTTCGGTTCGATAATTTTTGGTTTCGGTTTTTTAAAAATTAAATTTCGTTTCGGGTTTTTTAAGTTCGGTACCAGTTGGAAAATTAAAAAAAACCGAAAAACCGAAAATCTGGGAAGCAGTTCTGTTCAATTCAATTCCTACCTTTGATGTAGGTTTTCTCTTGAAAAAAAGAATCAGGGAAGCAGTTCTACTACAAATGATGCTGTGCAAAACAGAGAGGCAGGAGACAACTGGCAGGAAACACCCATTCGCATTTCACCATACGGTAACTTTTTCACGTATACCTATTTTGCATTTTATCATATCTTTAGAAATTTTAATTTACAGGTGTTGTGAACGTATTTAAATAAGTTATTCAATTTACCTTTTAAAAAACATTATTTTGCATTTTTTAAATAGGTTATTTTATTTGAACAATACATTACAAGTTGTGTATTGATTTTATATTGATTTCAGTTTAATGTTTATAAAATTAAAATATTTTATATTGATTTTATATTTTATTTGAGTTTGTGTTATAAATATTTTACAAAAAATGACAAAATTTTATATGTTATACCGTATATTCAAACCGTATATTCAAACCGAACTGAAGTAAAAAGAAAAAGTACATAAAAAAATTAAAAATTTTTTAAATAATAAAATAATAAAAAAAAAAGAGGACCAAACCGAACCGAAAAATCCGAACCGAAGCATGTCCCGAACCAATACCGGAACCAATCAAATGGTTCAGTAGTGGGTCATGCCCCGAAAATTCAATTCGATTTGGTACCGGTTCGATAATTTCAGTACCGGTTTAGGTTATGGAAAATGAGCAATCCTAGTCGCGATCAAGTTACTCCAAGTCCGGTATATCTCCTTCTGGAGGTGGTGCTCCCAGTGGCGATGGTGGCAACACTTGCCACTAAAGGTTGTTAATGAATATTCATAGCTGAACAACCTATAGACATAATAAGTATGTATATATGTAACACATCTATCTATCTATGAACCAATGAGCTTCATAGCTGAACAGTAAATTTGAATGAAATCGCTGTGCAACTTCTGTGGTTTGGATTATGGGAATTGCATTTTCTGAAAGCTTTTTCATTTTTTAAGATGGAAAATTAATTTGCCACTCAAAAAATATCATTCTGGAAAATGCTTTAATTGCACATAAAGGTACTACATCAGTAATTGTAACAGTGTTATGAAACCTAAAATCTGCTGTAAGTTAACATAGACAACTCAAAATACCAACTCTTAAAAATACCTAAAAACAAAAGAAAAGAAAAGAAAAGAAAAAAGTAATCTAACAAACATATTCTTTAGTTAAAAATGTATTAGTAGTGATATCATGCTCGATCTATTTAGCATATGTCAACACAGATTCCTTGGGAATTTCTTACAACTCTGTGGTCTAAAATTAGAATCTTCTACTCTAATAGTAAAACTAACCACAAAAGAACCACATCTGATATTGAAAGTACCATTAAACAGAAGAGAACCGATGGCCATGCATCATTTTAATTTAGATAAGGGCATGTCACATACTATTACTTGCGTAAATAAAAACGCTTCAAAAGGAGATCATTATTATACAACATCCGTTTCATGCAAATCTTCAGATATATAGATGTATTACATCTACACAGTAGGACTTATATAATTAACAAAACAATAAAAGTAAAATATAAAAAAAAAAAAAAAAAAAGAAAAAGAAAAAGTAACAGAAAGCGACCGAAGGACTAACATAGGCGGCCATTAGCAACCCGTAACTTTCATCAGCTGATATTACTCATTCTGTTTTCTCTCCTCTTGAATAGACTGGAAAATACGGGCCACAGATTCAGTAGCCAATCTTGCATTGTGAGGCACAACTTTAATCACTCGTGCTGGCTGGTCAGGGCCTCCATCTGGGACGTGACTGACTGCAATAGTGGGAAAAAGAGGAAGAGCGTTTCGTCCCTCATTGGTGGGTCCTACCCCAGTCGTTTGTGCTTTTTCACTTCGACTACTTGCCACGCTAACTTGCACCTCACTGTCTCTAGATGGTTTCAACTTCGCAGCGGTTGGAACAGCTCCGTTCTTCTTACTTGGCACATTACACGAGGCTTGATATTGCATGTTGAGGTCATCCAATTGTTCCGTGGGACCTGAGAAGGTTGGGTGCATTACGGGCATACCAAATGGAGGGAAGTAGCTGTGACCAGCCGGAGGAGTAAAAGAAGCGGGCCCAAGTCCTTGATAAGGATGATGGGGAACGGGAACCCCATAATTTGGGTAATTGCCCATGGCCATCATTAGAGTTGGCCCAGGATGTACATATGTGGAGTTAACAAATCCAGGTCCTGGGTATGGCTTGTAGACAAGCCCTTCAGAAGGGGTCATAACTGGAATTAACCACTGGTGGCTCGAGGGTTGATTAAAACTCCAAGAGCCCATTTTTATGTCTGAAGTTACAGTTGGCTGTGGTGGGGTCCCCAGGAATGGACCGTAATTTGAAGGCTGAGTACCATTTTGCAAAGATGGAAGAGATATTTTCTCAACAGCATTTTCAGCAGAGCTTTCCATCCTGTTATCTGTTTTTTCAGAAACATCTTTGTGCTTAACAATTCCGGGAGAAGTAGCTTTCAAGATATAATCCAAAGGGAGTTTCTTTACAGGAGTGGTTTTTAGAGGTTTTCCCAGATAAGAATTTTCATCAAGCAAAATATGTGGCGATTCGGCAATCAATCTCTGCACCTGTTCATATTTGAAGTTTAGTTTAGTATGTCTGTGAGAGAGAGAGAGAGAGGGAGGGTGTGCGCGTGCCGTGCGTGTGAGAGAGAGAGTGTGTGGACGCATGCGCATATTCGAATAAAATGGATACACACACACCATATGTATCTGGCTTTAGGATTACAGAAGCTACTAAACCTTAAAGATAATCTTACCTTTATCAACCTATGCAACTCAAAGACTTGAACTCCAAATACTCTCTGTTGACTGCAAGAGAAATAAAAATATAAGCCACAAGTGCTTCTGGAGTTGGAACAATTTTGAATGCTGAGACTTTATGGATCTCAAGATAAATCTTAAAAGTTCTTGTCTAATAGATATAAGTTTGACCTGATCCAAAATAATATGGGTCTTAAAATTTGGGACCCATATTTACACCTAAGTGTCCACATATGCATGAAGGTCACCTCAGATTTTTCAATCAAGTCCGTCTATTTTTTTTGGACAGAATGACAACTGCTTCCAGTACAAATATTAATTTGTAAACTTTAACAAGTACAGTTACCACTTTATGTTGTTTTTCAGTATAGTAACCTATTTGTAAACTGCGCCATAGTACAGTAACCGTTACACGATTTAAACCTGAATATATTGCCTACTCTGTTTACAGATTATATTTTCCCAACTACATTCCAAATCCACATGACTACATCCACAAAAAGGGGAACAACTTGATTGAATTGGCAGGGTCGGAATTATATAAAAGCTTCAGAATCTCTGGAAAGATTACAATTATCTTCAGATACACACAAGTTGGTCTAATCCGAACAGGAAAGGTTCCTAACAGAATATGGATCCTAGAGGTGAATAAAATACAAATGGCTGCAGGGATTTTCTTTGTTTTCTTTCTTGGTAATACTACCACAAGAGTGGTCCTTCAACGTGGAGGATCACCCAGGAATCAATAGACATTTAGAAGGAAAAACAAGCCAAATGCAGAAGATGGTTGTAAAAGACAATGAACTCATTACCAAACAGGAGATGTGTAACAGGCAAAACGGGAGAGTCCAATCTATTAGCATGTAGCTTGGATAATTACACCACTTAAAACACATAAGCATGCCCAGAAAATATGTGAATAAAGCTAAAGAGAGGAGAGAGAAAGTAAACAACTGAGAGAAGAAAAGAGAAGTTGGCTATCCACAAGATTATTTTTTCCCCATTTTCTATTCCTTTATGGATAAGTAGTTAAAATCACAAATATTATGGAAGAAGCTTTCCGCCCAAACTAGGATAAGCATGAGCACTTTGTTCAAAACGAGTTAAAATGACACTTGAATTTGAAGTGGGTAGCTCTATAAAATCAAACAAACCACTTTACACAATAGAAAATCCTGAAAAAAAAATTATTTTAATTTTATTCTGTTCAGTCATAAGCAGGTGCCAATATTTTTCCAAGCCAAGTCCAACAGAAATGCAGATGAACCTATACAGGTGCATCCCAGTGGGCAGCAAAACTAAGAAATAACACAGTGGGGGTGATCACACCATGACATCATGTTGATGTGGTGTGACGTCCCAATTGTGTGTACATAAATGTGCATATGCAGTTATTATATTTCTTATATGTAGGAATGCGTACCATATCCCACCCACACTGAAATTAAGGATCCCATGAAGTGATGGACCCCGGCTATTTTTTATGGGAGGGCAAAATGTATTGTTAAAATTTTTTTAAAAAAAAAAAAAAGAGGACATGATAAATAAATATTTGGAAAAAAAAAGTTCAAATGTTGTTATAGTTTGATGGTTGATGTTTACTCTATTTTCAAAAGCCTGAGTTCGATTCCTCCATGTGGCAATTCAATATCTAAAAGAGAGAAAAAAAAAAGACATGAAAAAGGGTCGAACAAGTGACCTCCAGGAGACCATATCAGGTAACCCACCAAGGGTGCTATTTTAATTCTTTGAAATAATAGTACGCATCTGCTATGTGTCAGAATTGAAGGGAAAGCAACTGCCCTCCCTTGCCCTGGGGTGGGTCCATTCCTGAGCCCATGTCACCGTAATGTGTAGATAGATATAGACATGCATGCACAGCGTCACAAAACATCAGGATGATGACATGGTGTGACAGCCTTACTGGAAAAAATTTCCTATGCAAAGTGTGTCAGTGACTAATAGATGATCAAAGCTCATGGATGTATATAGTCACTCGATCTTTTGATAACATGCACCTTCAATTTTTTTTTGGTTCAAAGAGATGCACCTTCACAAGAGAGAGATACACTCTCTTACTTTTTCAACTAACAGTGTAACATGCATACTGTAATATCTAGAATTCAATAATACATACCCACTGGATGACTCCGATAAAATGAAATAGACAACCAGTATTATTTATAAAAGATTACACAACCTCATACTCCGTATAACTTTATGAGATCGTGTCAAGTTTCAAGCACATAGGAATCAAGAATATGTGTGTGTGTGTGTGTGTGTGTGTATCCAGTCATTTATAAATGAAATGTCATGATGCAACCTCAAATATGATGCACCACTATGCCAAATCTCTAGGAATTAGGAAGCAATCAATATGGGAAAACTTACTTGACAATGGCTCTTCTTGCTTTCCAAAAATGCTTCTGACCTATTATTCCTACAACATCGTCAGGAGATAAATCTGTGCCAGACATAGAATCAACCATTGAAGTCTCAGATACATCGTCACCTCTATCCGTATTTCCTGTCGGTAAAGACCTACATGTGTCTCCACGAGACTCGGCTTCATTAGCAAGATTATTAGGACTTCTATTCTCTTCTTGTTGAAGATCTCCCAGAAGGATAGAAGAATTTTCATAATCCATGGCTCTAGAGCGGTCAATTATGACAACATCATCCCCTACAGTTTTACTCGGCTGCGAGTCCTCTCTATATTCATGCTGTAAACGATCATCAGAATTATTCAACCTGACAGAATAATTTGTAGGATGATCCCTGTGACCAAGACCTGAAGATGCATTGATTTGTTTCAAGGGACTTTCAGATTCTTCTCTGGATAATTGATCTGACTCGGAATTATTATATTTCTCTCTAAGCACCACAAACTCATTTGAATTGTCTTCACTCTGCCTACTGCGTTCCTGTCTTAAATTAAGCCCCGACTTGTCAAATTGTTTTGGCTCTTTCTCACTGGTAGTTTGAAATTTCACAAAATGGCCTGAATTAGATGGACAGAGAGGAGAGTGTCTTTCCATATCTATTCTATTAAACTTTTCACTTTTATTTTGACCCATACTGGCCTGAACAAATATAGGAACTGCAAAATCTTCTTCTTCTTGCCTCTTTTTTGGCTCTCTCTGCACCATGAACCGATTTAAATCTGCATATCGAGTTAGGTTCTCTGCTGGATGTACTGAAGGAGGCAGCTGAAAGGGAGAAAACATTCCTCTTTCATGTCCGCTCATCTGCAGCCATACATTGTTCACGGAATCAGCACTTTGAAGGTAAACAATCAGAACACAGCAGAAAAGGATCCCATATGTCAATTTCAGTAGTGGACATTGTATTCATACTACCACTATCATACAATATGTTAACTTCTTTCAAAAGGTACAAATGACTAAGCACACAGGTCATGGAGTAGGAGATGGCTCTGTTTCTTTGAAAGACCTTGACCAAAAATCATATAACACTAATTTCAAAGGCACTGATGACCCTTCACATGGATAGAGATCCCCTCGTATGGCCCCAGGCCTGGCTCCCAAAGAAAGAGACAGGCAGTTAAAGTAGAAGTGACTTGGCATATTAGAGAAACAACTTTTAGAACCAAAAACTACACAAACCCTCTCTTACGTGTTTGGGAATCACCAGAAATTGTGATGCAAAAAATTAAATACAGTAATTGTTACATTAGATTTTTTTGACAAAGCAAAAGTTGTTCTTCCAGATATCAGTGATAAAACCAAAATATCCTATCATCCCAATCAAGAGAACAATATTGAGACTTGTTTACATTAATCATTAACAGAACCATGATCTAAACCATAATGATACCATTTTTCCTTAAAAAAATGTTTTATAAGTCATGTAAATAAGGGCTGAAATCCATTACATATATTCAGATAAAAGAGCAACAAAAACCTTCTATAAAAGCAAATTCATACGCTAAGCCAACTTTTAATCTAAAACAGTATGTATTACTGACCTGGCTTGACGATGAAGGATTCAAACTAGTACTATTGTTGGGGTTAACCGGCAAGGACCCGGAATTGGATCTCTGTGAAGGAATACTGAGCTGTTCATAGAGGGCCATCTTATTCCTTGGCGGTGCTCTTGGCCCTCCTTTCTCTGTATCATTAACATGGAGCCTTGGGAACAAAGGCATTTTTTCCTCATCTTTCCTCTTCATCCTCTGTCTCTCTCAATAAATAGCTTTCCCTCTCTACAGAATCAATACAAACTCCAACCAAGAAAACAACCCATGACCCAGAACTCAAATGAACACCACAAACTAATTCTTGAATAATCAGACCTTCAAATTCAAAAAGGCACTTGCAAATTACCTCAATTCACAAACCCAGATATCAAAATCGGATCTTTATCCGCAAATCATCCAAACCAGTTGAAAACAATACAATCACAGTTGCAAATATGGAAATTAAACCAAACCCACTGGGGGGGTTAAGGAGAACCAGAATCCCCCAAACCGAGATCTCAAAATCGGATCTTTTTCAAGAAATCAAGCAATTTATGGATAACCCAGTATTACTGAGAAAATATGAGAGAAACAAATATGAAAGGCTTAGAGTAAGCTCCAGTGGTCAAATATTTATGTAAAAGCGAACGAGGAAATAGAGAAATGGTAGGAGATTCTGGAAGAGAAAAGAGGGGCGTCAATTGAGATGGATGGATGGATGCTCCACAACAAGAGAGGGGCAAAAAGTGCGATGTTTGAGGGCCCAACTAGGACAGGACCGGAACCTAGAACATCCATATAATACTGGGAATTTATTTTTCACTATTATTGCATATAAACACCAAAATAGGGATTACAGTATGACTGGATTTTATTTTATGTTTATTTATCTTTTATTACACGTAGAATATTTTGCATTTTGTATCGCAATAAAGTGCTAGCGGAGAATCTGTTGGCCCCACATTTGAGACACGATGACAGACTGGCAGCAACATATAGAATATTTTTGGAATTAAATGTTGGAAATAAATGTAGTACTAGTATTTTTTCAGGTGCAAGTGTTCAGGTGCAATTGTGCAACACTGTTAAGGTTGAAATAAAATAAAATTTATAATATAATAATAATATAATAAATAAAATTTAGATTACAAATTATATTTTTCTAAAATGTAATGTGTTCATTTATATATTCTCTATATCCCATTTATATTGCAACACTTTTTTTTTTGTACATTTCATCTTATTTGCAACATACTCAATTTGAAAATTTTAAGAATGTTAATTATCTAAATTATCCTTGCTTTATCAAATATGGTCCCACCACTTTAACTACTACTTCACTATTGTAATAACTAAATTTTTTGAACAATTAATAAAATAAAAATGTTCCCCTTATAATGTCCAGTGAAATTATTTTTCTGCGCCACTCCGTTTTGAGAAATCGAATTAAAATAGTAATATAATGACCAGAGGCATTTTGGTCATTTTGACCCGGAAGTTAAAAAGTGTCCAAAATCACAAACCAACCAAAGATTTGGAATCAGCGCGGAAAAACAGTGTTCCGGGATGTCGTCAGATTTTGACTTGACCTAGCACAGAGTTGACTTCTTGACCGGAGTGTCGTATGTAAAACGGACAACGTCGTTGCGATCGCAGAGTGCCAAAACATAGGAATAGAGTATAATATTGTGTTTTTCAGATTTTGACTTTTTGAGGTATTATTTAATTATTAAATTATTCGGCTCACGAATCGAAGCAAAACAACATTTTAAAATTTTGAATTTCAGCTCAGTTGATCCAGTGGGACCCACTGCACAGTTCTCCAAAAGTTTTGTCTTTTTTCCGTTTTGCCCCCTTTCCTTTTCTGGCTTTGTCTCTCTTTCCCAAAAGTTTCTAAATTTACAGTTTAGCCCAAAATGATCTGCAGTCCCTTTCAGGTCTCAATTTTGATTCCTGGACGTTGCACAATGCTTATATAACACCCTGCAAGCAAACCCTAATTCCCATCTTAGCCGCAGTGCCCAAAAATCAAATTTTTATATTTGTTCTTGTTCTTGGTGAGCAAAAATTCAAAGACTCGATGTTAGAGTGTTATGGTTCAAATTGATGATTGGAATAGCATTCTGGAGATCCATAGGTTTTATTCGAACCATCAAACAT
>JAUMHB010022365.1:0-25679 GCA_032359685.1 Pittosporum tobira
CAAGTATCCCATTCTTCGGAGTTAAACATATGCTTCAATTGCATTTTCTTTTCCAATATGCTTTGCAAGGTTAAGAACGAACTTGTAAATTTTGTAACCCTTGGCCTTACAATGTCTTTTGACTTCGTAAATTTTCTCATCATAGCAAATGTTTTGTGATGCGCGTATATGAAAATGGTCAATTGTTTTGCCTTATCAATTGTCCTTTTGAATTTAACAGTCTTAAAAACAGTAAAAAAAAAAAAAAAAAAAAAAAAAAAAAAAAACACACCATTAATTAAAAACTAAAAAAGAAGGAAGTAATGTATAAAAGTATAAACTATAAAATAAAAAATAAAAATTAAACTATTGAAGTACAAATTAAATTTAGTAACTACTTTAGTCTTCAGTAAAAAATTACCTATCGTGGCACATGAAGTCCAAAATATATTTGGTCGTTTCTCCTTTAGTATTTTTGTTGTTGCCATGTTGTTTGCATCATTATCGTCACAACTTGCATAACTTGCAAAACGTTGAAAATCATCATTATTGATGAAATTAAAGGGTATCCCTGCGCCATATAACCAACGAGCTAAATATTTGTGAACCTCATTTGCCCTTGCTTTAGAGATGGAATCTTTAATATATACTTTGTTGCCTCATCTTTCTTGCGTCCATTGATGTATCCGGATCAATAGGAGATGTAAATGACTTTTTCGTAGATCCAATTAATCCCTCAACAACGTCTTCTTCAATTAGATGAACTTTTTCCCTCAATTCTTGAAGATGATCTTGTTTCTCTTGTTTTGTTCCCTTGAACCTTGTAGTGCTACCTTACATCGTTCTTTATCCAAAACAGAAGCCCTTGGACATGCTTTGATATTTCGTTAAATTCCAACAACGTGTTGTTTAAGACGATGTATGCCCCCCGCTCATTTGTTTTTTACACAATTTACATTGTATTTTGTCTAGGTTTGCAGCATTGATGAGCTCTCCATAACCCCATCATACGTCGTCTGATTTGCGCTTTATAGAATCCTGAACTGAGCAAGTCGAACCAACGGTATCTGCATTTGATGCAGCTGAAGACCCTTCCATTTCAGAACTTCAAATGTTTTTAAAAAATGCATTAGTTAGACTTGACTATTGAGATTTGAGAATTCTTTAAAATGCGTAAATTACAGAAGTCAACAACATTGAATTCTTCTGAGCAACAATTTCAATACAAAAAATGGTAAAACCCCAGACTATATAGTCTTCAACAATCTACACTTCAACAAAATAAAAAATAGCAAATTTATATATTATCAGCTTGAATATTAATGGGGCAGATGGAATGAAATCATGAATCATGAATATTAAAAATTAAAACTTAAAACACTACAAGATGATATTACATACAAATATACAATAACTACATACACTGATAGTCTGATACATACATGACGCACCACACATCTATATCTAATTATCTATGCATATGCTAGAGGAAAAAATAGTGACAGAATAGATGGAGTATGCTTACCCAATTACTTGAAAAATAATCTTTCGGGTGTCGTGAAATTCCCTTATATTCTGGTCTATCTATCTATCAATTATCAAACGATAAATTGATAGATATCAATCTGTGCATGGTGGTTTTGGATGGAAGCCAAAAATAAATTTGCAAACACTCTAAAAATGGCCCTGATTTAGGTACAGAAGATCAAATCGAGTAGATTCGCCCACATTAAGTATCAATTGAGACCGTATGAGTATTTCAATGGAATCGCGTGAAAAAAATTAGGAAGTCAAGACTGCAGATTAGCTAATTATGGCTCTTGACCGAATTTGTTTTGAGTTTTTGACAGAGTCAGAGGAGAATGAAGAAGAGTATGGCTTGGTCGACTACTCACATAAAAAAATCTAAGATAGTCAAATATAATCTGGACATTTGGTTATTATAAAATAATTTTTGAAAAAAAAAGTTTAAAAAGTTACCGAGTTTGACCCGCCCACATAAAAAATCCGACTAATTCGCCTCGTCCACCTAGGCGGCCACCTAAAAAGGCCTAATGCTCCAACTCAATTTTTTGAACGATTCAGGCATAGTCGACTCGTTTGGCCTCCGAAAACGTCTAAGCTGCCGCCTAGACCGAGTTTTAGAACACTGGTATTAGTGATTGTTTGGTAGAGCTATTGATTGTTTCAAAATTATCAAATTCAAACATAAATATAAATTATAATCGATCAACTAAATATAAATTCAAAAACTTTAGTTTACAATTTAAATTTAACTTAAGTAAGTAACGACTACAAATCATGGTTTAATAATCTCTAATTAGATTTCCAAAACTCGAAATCGCAATAAGTGAATTTAATTCACATGTTCTATTATCGGTTTAATCTTTTTTTGTTCCATGTCGGTTATATTATAATTACTTATTAATTATAGTAATAATTAATTATGACAATAATTATAATAATAACAATTAAATCAAATTGAGACACAAAATGAGACAAAAAAATGTGACAAATGATTTAAATTCTACAATTAGTAGGAGACATAGTGTTTTAAAAATTGGTGCAGACTTAGACAAGGTTGCAGACTTAGACAAGGTTTAGCATAGACTTAGACAAGGTTTAGCACATAGACAGTTTTAATCGGATATTAATTAAATATAAACATAAATTAATCAATTTTAGACACTCAATTTATTTAAATGGTAGATAATTTTTTAAATTTAATTTAATAATTAATCAAAATTAGACAAAAAAAAAAAAAATTAAATAGCGGAGGAAACAGAGGAGAGATTATTTGAAAACGACTCTTCAACCTCATAGACGAGAGAGAAAAATAGTAATTGACCGACAGTGAGTGAAGCGGAAGGACGCGCGTGGCAGTCAAAATCCTGGGAGATCTCCGATCAGCCTTATTGACATTTGATAGACAGGTGTCGGTTCCTGTTCCGATTCCAATATTCCCACCTACTCGTTCTATGTATCTAGCCAGCACGGCTTCATGACCACTCACCGGATTAATAAAACTGAGTGGGTTGGTTGTGAGGAAGCCGACAGTCGGGGAATGCCTGATTTGTGGCGGTACATGGTGGACGTGGTGGAGCGAGAAATCCAGCGGAAAAACTAAGAGCCTAGAGAACTGAAGAAAAATTGGATGGGTTTCTGAGTAAAACTTCGGGCTAGGTTAGAGCTTGCTCAACCAAAATATTAATAAATAGAAGATAAATTTGTATTAAAATTCGAATTCAATATTTATAAATTATTTTATTTATTTTATTTTAATAGACATTTTAGACCTAAATCCGCATATTAAAAATACTAACTAATACTGTATTATTGATAATTGATTGGAGAGTTATTTAAATGTCAATATGCCCTAAATGCATTTGGTACTGCAAAACAATTCATCTTATCTCTAAGCTAAGTGAGTTATGTCAATAATGCATGGGTATAATGGGAAAGTAAAAATTTAATGGCTCTTCAATTATTTAAATAGCAATTAAAACAGTCTTGAAATGTGATCGCATAAGTTGGAATACTTTTTTCCTTTTAAAAAGTCTATCAAATTGAAATAAAAAAAAAAAAAAACTTTTTCAATTGATATTCAACTAATGTCGTATGCATTAATGCACACAGATTGATGTGAAGTTTTGTTATTACAATATATTATATTTTATTACATCAATTATATGCATTTATAAGTGTATCTAATAATACATCTAATAGTTACTATAAATAATTAAATTAATGTAAAATTTTCAACTATGATAATTAAATATGTCTAAGACAAAAAAAAAAAAAAAATCACTTAATAAAATTATACACCGTATGAATTAAATATTAAAAATTAATATTTAACTCAATTTAATTTACACCCTTATTTCTAAAGAGGAAAACGACTGATCCAAAATCATAGAGGAGGTAGCAATCAAATAATTACACACCCACGCTCCTCCGACACTAAATGATTCTGTCTCTATTTTTCTTACCTCCATTATCCACTAGTAATAGTTTCTTCATCCTGCTACTGTTACAACAATACATGTTCACCGTTCACTTCCCCGCCCAGGTTGTCCAAATTTTGATTCCTCGCCTGCTTCATTTACCACTACTTGTATTCGGAATATACACTTATCAGATATCTTTTTTTTTGTTCAAAAATAAATAATATAAATACTTATATCAATAAAATTATATAATGTATATTCAAAAAAAAAAAAAAATTTATAAAAATATTTAAATTTTTAGCGACTCTTGTCAAAAATATTTTTTTTTAATTTATTAATTTCAAATATTTTAATCATTATTTTTTAGACAGATGAAATATATCTGCCCTTGGGGTCACGTTTTATGAGCTTGCCTCCCAAATCCTTCTTCCCAATAGTTATTGTAATGAAATTTTGACACTATAACTTCCAATAATTATTGTAATGAGAAATTGACACTATAATTTATCTAACACTGTATTTGTGAGATGTTGGAAGGTCGGAAAAGAAAAGAAAGTGATAGAAAAGTGAGATTTTTTTATTATTATTTGGTGTTTGTGAGTTTTACTAAAAGAAAATAAAAAGGAAGAAAAACTAGCCTATTTTCTTGGCTGACTTTTTTGGTCAAAAAAAGGAAGATTTGGATGAAAAAGAAAAGAAAAATCTCAATTTTTTATAATTTCATTATTGTTCTCATTTTTATAATTCAACAAATTTATATTTACATATCACCTTCTCTCTACTAAAGGATATAATAATAATTGATGACTTTTTTTTTTCTTTAACATTCATAAACACACAAAAAAAAAACAATTTATTAAAATTTTTTATTATAAACCTACAAACACAAGATTTTTTTATGAGTTATTGATTATTTTCTTCTTTTGTCCTAAATTACCTTTTTTATTCATTTATTTTCTATAAAAACTCACAAATGGAGCGTTAGAGTTTTCGACTTAAAGAATAAAACACTTCCATAAATAAGTTCTGATATTGTTATCTATAATTATCCCAACGTAATAAACCTTACTGATGATCTATAATTAAATTAGTGCGCGCACGTGGTAAATGTATTGACACGCCTTAGGCTATTCCACTCAAATTTAAATAAGGACAAAGCATTCTATAGAAATTCTAGTTGTCAAACTTAGGGTAGAATCAATCAATTAATAAATAATCTTCTTATCCCTATGCACGACTGTACTATACTATTTAAGTAATAATGAAACTTGACCAGTTGATTCCAATTATTGTTTGTTACTGTGCTACAGATGGTATTACAGGGGTGACTGTACATTTTTAATATTATATTATTCCTCTCAAAATTAAAAATATTTTAATAAAATAATATTTTTTAAAAATAAATATTTAATTATAATTTTTATATAAAAATTTATTTTTTTAATTTAGTATTGAATTTATTTGTGATCCGATTCTAATAAAAGATGTGACGACCCAAAGATGGGAAAAAAAAAAAAAAAAAAGGAGAATTAGTGGTGCATATGGATCCGTTTTATTATTGGCGCCGAATATGTATCCATATAAATATAATTTAGGATATCCGTTATATAATTTCATTTTTTGTCCTTTTGTAAAATTGTTTACTCTCTAAATTTTGATACAGAGAAACATCATGCCTCTCATTTGTGATTTTTTTGGATGTGGGTTTTAACGTAAATTATCGTGTTATTATTTATTTATTTTCGTTTGATTTTGTATTTGTCATAATTTTATCATAACAATTTATAGTAAAATAATAAATTAAAAATATTATGATACTTTATAATATTAAAATAAAAATTATCTCCAATTTTAAAATATATGAAAAGAGTAATGTATCCCTAATATTTTAATAAAGATACTAATAATACATTGATAAAAGTTATTGTACTACAACTAAGCTTGATTAACATTCTTCTATCCACCACTAACATGATTAACATCCACTCTTGCTCCAATATTTGTCGTTAAGGATCCTATTGCAAACATTACACATATACCGTTACTGTTTTTATCCGGAAGAGATGATATTGGGTAATTTTATTATTGTCCCAAAATAAATAAACTTAGCAGACTAATTTTAATACTCCTATGTTAATAATATGTTTGTCTTCGTTTATCTTCACGTGGACTATATCATAATTTTTCTCTCTACGCATGTGGGTCTATTAATAAGGATAATAGTATAAAAACAACATTTTCTCTTTTAAATAATTAATTTTTTTTTATAATAATATTATGTGTACTAACATATATACTAACAAAAATATACAATACATAAACTAATGTGTCAAATTATAATTACTTGTAATAACATGCACACCCTATGTATAACTTAAATACAATTTAATATATTAATTTATATATATTTTATTAGTATTTATAGCATTATTTATTTTTTAAAAATGTTTTTTGGCACTATTTTCGGACGGATGCAGTATAATATATGAAAATAATATACATACATACGCGTGCATGTAGTCCAACAAGAGTCCCCAATTAGGAGCCGACCCAACTATAGCCTGCTCTCCAGCCGACTGAAAACATGTCTCAATTTACATAAACTCCTTTTAAAGCTGCTAGCTTTATCTAAAGTAAGCCTCAGAACTCAGAAGCTGCTTTACATGTTTCCCTCTGTACACTACAGAATCTCTCGCTCTCTCCAACCTCCTCCATAAAATCTCACCTCTAAACTCCAGAAAGCAACAGACCAACACAATAAATTCATTTCCATTCTCCACCAACACCTTCAACAACATTTCATCAAACACCAAAAAGAAAAAAAATAATAACACAAAATGCCATCAGAATCCGGTGAGCGGCGACCCACAAAGCCTGGTGCACCTCCGGCGGAGCCAGAGCACCTCCCCTGCCCACGCTGCGATTCTTCGAACACAAAGTTCTGCTACTACAATAACTACAACTTCTCTCAGCCCCGCCACTTCTGTAAGGCCTGCCGCCGTTACTGGACCCACGGAGGCACCCTCCGCGACGTCCCCGTTGGCGGCGGTAGCCGCAAGAATGCCAAGCGTTCCCGCCCCACCACCTCCTCAACCATATTCGCCGGCGCTGGTCAAGACTACGGCCACATGGCTGCGAGTGCAACTCCGATTTTTCTACCGCTCGCTGTCGGCGATCATGGAGGAGCTGGACAGTTTCTGGGTGATGTGAAGCAGGGGAGTTTTACTTCGTTGTTGAATCCGCAGGGGGCTGGGCTTTTGACACTTGGTGGATTTGGGCTTGGTATGGGTAATGGATTTGAAGGTATGGGCTTTAGTGGGCTTGGAAGAGCTGTTTGGCCTTTTCACGGGGTGGAAGATGGTGGCGTTACTGGTGGCGGTGCTGGTGGTGGAAGTGTTATGGGGAATACGTGGCAACTTGAGAGTGGGGATTGCTTCTCTTTGCCAAATCTTGCAATTTCCACACCCGGACACACCATGAAATAATTTGTTATTACCATTGTGTTTACTTTTTTTTTTTAATTATTTTTCTTTCCTCTGGCTATGTTTATTAGGGAGTTGATCTTCTAGTAATGTCTTTTGAATGTCAGTTGTGTTGTCACATCGTACAAAATTATGGAATGTCACATGGTATAAAACTATTTTCATTTGAATCACATAAGACTCGTAAACGATTCCAAATTAACCACAAGTTATTTGATTTTAGTTTAAGCGATAATGAGGCCTTATGATTCTGCTACCACAAACTGACATCTCATAATATCACATGTTTTCTAAATTAGGAAAAAATAAATATAATATAATGTATCATTTTTATTTTTGCAACTTATATGAAAAAGTGTTCCTATAAAATTCGAAATGGAGTATAATAAGTTAATGGGGTATGTTTCAAGGATTCGAGTCCTGTTTAAGACTACATTTTTGGAGTGTGGACAATGTTTTCTTGCTTGATTTGTAAAATATAAATTTATTATTAAAAAATAATATTAAAAGTCTCAAATCAAATTTTAATTAATATAACTAATATCATTTGAGATAGACTCTACATTTTAATATCTAACACTACTCCATTGAGAAGGCCACAAATCTGATTATACATAAGATAAAGAAGTCAATAGTCACACCATGACATGAGACAAAAATTTTGAAGCAAGAGAAGAAATAATTGAGAATGTACAAATAAACCACCTGGAGGTAGACAAAAGTTTAAGAGACATTAATTCCCTGCATAGATAAGTGATATTATTGAAATCTGTTGCATGGTAGTGCATTTACATGGCCATTTTAAATTCTAAGTTGATGACAAATGAACTAAACATTTATTCTATCCCTCAGGTCTTTTTTTTTTTTTTTTGGAAAAACTAACATTATTCTCTTAACTTCACTGAAAATGGTTACATTTTGTGGTTATGATTTTTTTTTATTTTTGGGGGTGTTATTAAAAACCCTAATTAAAAGGTAGGTTCGCTTAACAAATAAAGCAACGGTAAAGATCAGTTCTTATTTCAGGCGAATGGTCCCACACTCTTATCCATACGAGCGGAGTTCTCATAATTGCATAGTTATAAAAATCGATCCAACTACGAACCGTTTTAAGAGTTAATATTCTCTAAATATCAAATATGTGATTGAACTGTAATTTTTTTTTAAAAAATATTTAGTATTTTAAAAATTATTAAATTGACTAAAATTTAAAATAAAAAAAAAAGTTGAAATGTAAAATTACTCCTTTTATTTATGAGGTGTTCGACTGTTTATCAATTGAATAAAAATTATATTCCATCTGTCCTAAAAAAATCTATTCAAATATTTTTTTTACCGTCAAAAAAATAATGACTTAATCTATCATTTTTAGTTTGTAATTATTTTCTTATCCTCACTTTATATCACATTAAAATTCTCTTTTTCTCTCCCTATCATTATAAAATACACTTGTAAGAATAATTTTGTCAAAAATATATACTCTCTACTAAAAAATTAATTTCTTTAATTTATGTAATTTTTATATTTTACTCATTGTTTTTGAAATGAAGGAAGTATATAAACATTTTTATTAAATATAGGATATTAATATTTTTTAATAAAAATATGCAATTATAGAGAATTTATTATTATTTTTATCATATTTAATATTTTTAATTAATAATAATTATAATTCGATTCAACATAATGAACTAACCATTAAACCGACTAAACTACTAAATCAATTAACAAACTAGGACCTTGACTGAGTCAAGGTCCGGTCCGGTTACAATGGTTATGTTCATAATGGCTCAGCCCACGGATTTCTCCACCCATCCACTTATCAAGTAATAATACTACTCTCCTCTGAATACCAATCTCTTAAATTAATTAGTTTCGGTGACATTAATAATGTTTTAATTCAATAGTTAATATTGATGTTCTGAGTTTTTTTATTATTTAAAAGTCTTAAAAGTTTTAATTTCGAGTTCTTGTTATGTAGGGGTTATTTATTAATTTTATGAGATTATTTTTGTCTACTATTGTAAGATTATATTATTATTTATTAAAGAGTATATTGTACATTATAATGAGATTTAATTAATTGACTCGTGTGGATGTGACACCTATGATATTTATAATTTATGCTTTTAAGAATATTTAGTGGAACCATTGCATCATCCACTTAAAAAATAAAAAAAATAAAATTCAGTGGCTAAAATCAATTAAACTATCTCTGTTCAGGAAAAAAAAAAACTATATTCAGTTATTAATCTAACTACTACTCTCTTCGTTAAGGAGAAATAAATAAATTGTTTTCAAAATTTAAAAATTAATTTAAAATATTGTAAAATTTAAAATTAATACAATTGAGTATATAATTAATAATAATAAATTCAAAATTAAATAAAATATTTAAATATTTAAATTTATATTAACTATGATTTAATGAGTTAATTGAATTTGAAACATAGGTTTTATTAAAATGACTTTAGAATTTGAAGTGAGAGAGTATTAGTTTAGGCCATAAATCTTGAGAATCACATTTCCATACATTTTTTTTTTTTAATTTTCACACATATATTTCATCATATAATAAATTAAAAGAAATAATATGATGTAAAATATGTAACATATATGTGAAAATAGAAAAAATATGTGTGAAACAAAATCTTAAATCTTCCTGGCCCAATAACAGGTCCGATGGGCACGTCCAATATCTCCTGGGCTTGATGACATAGTGCTAACGACAGAGGTCTACAACTCTCAAAGTTTCTCCCCTCTCCTAATCTAGGGTTTAAACGAAAGGGTTGAACTGATCAACCTTTCAAGTTCAAGTACTCTTCTGTTGTTTTAAATTTCACTTCATTTTTGACCGCGAAAATAATTTGAAAGACATTCTCCAGATTTTGAAGAAAGTACCCAAATTAGCCCTAATAATCATCGCAAAAACGCTAGCAGAAAAAGCTTAACAGCAATGGCGTCGTTCTCATTTACGCCACAGCCACAACAACAACAAACGTCTCTGTTCCAACCTCAACAACAACAACAATCACCATTTCAACAGACCTCCCTCTTCTCTCAACCCCAACAACAGCAGCAACTGCAATTACAGCAACAATTTCAGCAGCAGCAGCAGCAACAACAACAGCAACAACAAAGTCAGCTTTATCTATTTACGAATGAAAAGACTCCAGCTAGCTATGGTACTAAATGGGCCGACCTCCATCCCGATTCTCAGAAGTTCCTTCTCCAGATCGAGTACGTCTCATTCTAGTTTAATTTATAGATCAATTGGCCCTTAATTGTTTGAGCACTTCTGACTTTAGAAAGTCATTTTTGTGAAATGAATTATCATCAATTTTGAATTTTGGGCTCACAAATGGACTTTAAAAAGTCAAAATGTTGAACGAAGGAGTAACTAATTTGAACTGTGCAAGTTGAATTACTAGATTATGGCATTCTTTTTGAAGTTTATTAATTCGTATATGGTCATGTGTGTGGGTAGGGAGAGAATCTTGGAGTATAGAGACGAGAGCCAACATCTGGATCAATGTGGCCGACTTTATGATTCTTCAGTCTCTAATGATGAATTTGAGCTTGATGCCAATCTTATTGTTCAGGTTTGTAACCTTTTGGTTAATCAATTCAAAATGTATTTCGCCAAGACTGGATATATAGCCCAGTTGGTTCCAATGCTATACTTTACTGCCATACTTTACTGTTAACTTGAGTGGCTTGGCTTCACAAGGTGGGATGAAGAACTATAGGGTCCTTAACTATATTGTAAGAAGTTTATCTGTGGGAGTAACAGAACTTTTTCCCTTATTGTTTGTGGTTTTTCTTTATTTGCTGTTTCAAATGTGTGTTCTGTCAAGTAATTTTAATAATGGATCAACTGCTTAGCTGGTTTCTTATAGTAACACTGTAAAGGAAATGGATCTGATGCGTCAAGTGTCAAATTATTTGGATAACAACGAAAACAAACAACACAAATTATGGGAGAAAAATGTTGTTCTAGGTTCTCCCCTCCGCCCCCCTCTCCCTCCTGAGTTACATTACATATGTTATATTAGTAACTTGATTATACTTTAATCAAAATAATCATGGATTCATGGTATAGATTTATGTTGATCAAATGAAGTATTTTTGGGGAAGGCAACAAGATTTAGAAAGCAAATAAGAAAAAGGATTAAAAAAAAAAGAAAGAAACAATTAAGAACAACTAAAAAGTATAGGAAAAGGAAAAACTATCAATTAGAGAACAAAATAATTAATTGCAAAACTGTTTTTCCTCCTGTTCTCATATTATTAAAGAGCCACTCAAGTATGTTGATCAAATTAAATATTCTGATAAAAACTGTTTCTTCCTCCTATTCTTATAGCAATATGCCTTACTTATTGTTATATAATTTTTTTTTTTTTGTTCTAATAAATTATTGTCTATGCGTGTTTGGGGTTTCTTTAAGAGTTATAAATAAAAACTTTTGACTGTGAATGTTAAAGGGAATGGTGAGGGGATGGGAGTTAGATATGTTGTAACAGTTGCAGATCAGGGATTTTGTTTCTAATATATGGTTATGCCACACTCAAAACAATTTGCAGATCATTATTAAAGAACACACACCCAAACACATGCCGCTATCTGTCTTACTGTTCTAAACTGGTAATATTGGCTGAGGGTACAGATCAATCACTCTTGCCTCTTTGGAATTTTTGTTTGTAGCGGACATGCTTTATAATTCAATGTTGTGTCCAATATTGAGGCTGAAGTTTCTGCAAAATATAGTTGTCACCCTTAATATCATAGTGTTATTTAGATATATTACTTGTAATACGTTGGAACTCTTTTGTTCATTTTCTAGGAATGCAGTACTTCAGTTGTTGTAATCTCTGACTCTCGGTAAATACTTCATTTCTCTCGTTTTCTTAAATTTATTTTCTGGTGATGATTATCTCTAAATACATCTATAGGAACTTGGTGGAATCAATATAGCCATGGAACGACAGAAAGCTGTTCTGCAAGAGCTAATGTTTGTGGTGAAAGATATGTTACGTAACACAGAGGTTGCTGTTCGTTCTTTCATGATGTTACGTCCAAAGTTTCTTCATCCCAATGCAGGTGCTGCTTCGACCACCACATCATCATCTCAGGCTTCAGGAGCGACATTGGTTCCAAGTGCAGGTGGTCAATCAGCAATGACAGCCATGGTGCCTGTTTTTGATTTTTATAGTGGGCTCCCAAGGAAACCATCTCTGTTTTTTCAGCAAACAATTGCAACATTTGAGAAATGTATTGAACAGTCTCGTCAGTGGATTGATGAGTTAGAGCAGTTGCTCCGCTTAGATTCTGAGAGGAACTCTTTCAACTCCAGGTCCTCCTTGTTGCAGTCACTTCCCAAAGTTATGTCAAATGTGCACGATTATTTTGTTCATGTGGCAGCAAAGGTAAAAGAAACAAAATTTATTGTGTGTGAGACTTGAGTTACGAATTTGGTTACCAGCGTTTTACATTAATTTGTGGTGTCATGATATAGTATTTGTATTTTTTTGTCCTCCCTCCTTAGTGATTAGCGTAATTTAGGCCGCTCTAATGTGATCCTATTTCCATCGCATATATGTACTATGATAGGGCCAGGTCTGATTGCATTGCTACAGACTCTCTATCTTTTCTCTCTATATACCTTCTAGAACTTCCAGATATAATCATTTAGACATTCCTGTATGTCTAGATATTATCATCATTCTAAATATCATGCCCCTATACTCTTTATTTTTATTTATTTATCTATTTACTTTTGGGTATACTTAAATGAGTTGCCATGCAGTCTATTATCAGTTTTTATAGGAATTTTCTATTTCCTTACGTCTTATACAAATTTTGTCTTGTAGGTCGAGAGCATTCATCAGTATATGGAGTCCATGAAAACTGCATATCTTGCTGACCAGCGCCGTCGAGGGGATGGAAATGATCCTTTTTTGGAGGCTGAGAGAAGGGAAACAGCCAAACAAGAAGCTGCTGCTCGCAGGGTGCATCCTACTCTGCATTTGCCTGCAAATTTGCAGCCTTCGACCCAAGTTGCTGGGTTGCTTGCCAGCACAACTGCACCTGTCACTTCATCTGCCCCTCAGACATCTGCAGCCGTTTCATCTGCACCATCTGCAAGTGGGTTCTCACTTTTTAATACTCCGTCTGCATCCACACCATCATCTGCTCTGTTCTCAACTCCCATCACTTCTGCTCCGGTGTCCTCCTTATTTGCATCATCTGGTGCCTCGCCCCAAACATCACTTTTCAGCTCGTTCTCTACTTCGACGCCCTCTTTAACTAATATTGTTCCGTTATTTGGTTCAACCGCTTCTTTTGGAGTTTCTTCTTTTTCAACACCTTTCGGCACAGGTATCTTTTTTCTTTAATTCTTATATGCATCATTTACTGCTTCTATCAAGTTATTGTTCTGTGTAGCATAAAAAGACATTGACAGCAGGACTCTTTTAACACCCCCCACCCCCCCCCAAATTGATGTATCTCAAAGTACAAGCTTAGGCATGAAGTTCGGGAGTTCATTTAATTAAAAGTACATAGCTCTTGTCAGTTGTGACTGTTAGTTGACATGTAGTGTTTGATCTTGATGCACATTTTGCCGTTTCTATTAAGTGTGCTCGTGGTGATTTCTGGATGGGGATGTGGGCAATTATGTTGAGTATCTTTACCTCTCTATTTAATGACATAAGCAGGTGGTTCTCAAAGTTGATACTATTATACTACATACATCAAAAAGCCCATTGTAACACCGGTATTAATTGATATCAAATGAGTAAATGTTTGAAATAACATCAAAATGAGTAAGCAAAGTTGGTCGCTGTTGAACTGTTGAAATAATACCAAGTGGTAATCCAAATGTCTCTGATGGTCCGAGTTCTTTTCAATAGCTGTATATCAAGAGTATAGGAAAGTGCCAATCAGCCCATACTTTAGTTCCACATTTCACTCTGTACTTTTATTTGTGTATGTGATGCTGAGGGAATACGAGAGCCCATGGTTAAAAATGGAAAAAAAAAAAGATAAAAAGAAGAAGATAAAAAGGAGATCTTAAGACAATGATACTTTTTGATTTTGGTGGGATGTCACAGAGGTAGATGAATGTGATCTCCCGGTGTTCGCCATACGCAGTAAATATGCTGCTTAGCAATAATTTTCAGTTAAAATAATGGTTGGCAACAAGTTAATGTCTGTTTCATAGTTTATTATAGAGGGAAGCTTAATATGTACCACACACAGATTGAATTGATATTTTACGAGTATGTATATGTAAGAATTGAGATGGCAATGAACGCCATAGGAGTCTGAAGATTTTAATTCTTCTTAAAAGTCTATAGAAGTACTTTTATTATGCACTTCTCCACATTTGCCATTCCTTTGGTTTGATCTTTTATTCAATTCTGACAAAAAATTTGGCTTCAATAGGAGCTGTGACAGGATCAGGGGCAAGCTTTGGGACTGCATCTGTGAGTAGATAAATGTTGGGCAAACTTTTACTATGCCTTTCAACAGAGCTATTTTTGTCTCTCTCCAGTTTAATAGTACTTTGTTTGAGGGTATACTTATTTTAATCATCTTGTCACAAATCTCATTTCCTTGCAGAAAACAAGAAGTAAAAGTCGCGCTGGGAGACGCTAGTGGTGGCTTTATTTGCAGCCATCCCTGAAAACGGAGGTAGTCTTGTCATATGCTCAATTGATTCTTTGAATCTGAATGAACGTGTATGTTACCCGGGCTCTCTGCTCTTCACAAGCTGTTTTACCCTACTGTTACTGGAACTTCTGAGAGCTGACTGAATTATAGTGTATTATCATCATGTTATTATATGAGTTGCTGCTAATTCTCACTTTTCTTCATTTCCTGAACATCTTATTTTTCCTGAGATATGATCAGCTTCAATTTTCCTGTAATATTGTATAATACAACTTCGCTTGATTTTTTAATTAGTCTTGTAATTCAGATTCTTAGTAGGAAAAATTTGCAATAGTTGCTTGTTCTACAATAAATCAGATGATCGACTTGAATTGAAAAATAGTTTGTCTTGGTAATAATGGCGTAAAAGTGTTTATATTGTATTAATACCTGATTGGATTAACACTTGATCTACATTCGTTTATTCTTCTGATAAAAATCTCCAAACACGGTGTTACTTTATTGTATAAAGTTTCCACAGTTAATATGGTGGATGCATAAATCATTTGCTAGATGTCGTTTGGTAATCTAATTTTGTGTTACCACATTTATGTTTTAATATTATTTTATTTTATTTTGTTTGTGTTTGTGTTTGTGTTTGTGTTTGTGTTTGTGTTTGTGTTTGTGTTTTTTTTTTTTTTTTTTTGCGTTGGGGAGGTGGGGCGGGGGGTGTTGTTGGGGTTGGGTTGGTTTGGCATTGACACAGGCTTATATTTTGAACTCAGAATAATATTATAATAATGATGAGAAAACCAGACAATGATCTGTTGGTGTCTTGGTGTAGTAGTTCATGGATCAAATTTTCCCACTCAAGGCTTGAGTTCGAGTCCAACCCACTGCATATTATTGGTAGCAACTCTAGGTCTTACGCGGAACCCTTAGCTTCGTGGAACTGAAACTGGAATGGATGATTCCCCAGCAACTTAATTGTTGGTACAGGATTCTTCCTGGTATATTCAACCTCAACCATGCCAGCTATTGCCACATGTTTCGCATTACATTTTGCCTAAAGAAAGCCCGAGTATCAAAACGTTGCATATTACTTCCAAAATATTTGATTTGTTCAATCTAACCAGACTACCGAAGCTAGGTTCAATCATCTTTATGCCCTGGTGGTAGAATCTTCATCTCTGTGTCTTCTGACAACGTAAAACTTCTGTATGCAAAAAGTCCAGCAGGTTTGATTTTGAGTGGATAAGGTGAAGTTTCTGATAACAATTCCCAAGTCACCCTTGGTATTTTGCACAAAAAGGATATTCATCAATCATTTTGCCTCAAATTTTGCAATCCCCTGTTCTCAGATCTCATCTATTTCTGGTATCATTAAATTTTGTAGCAGCCGATACATTTCATCTTGCATTTCATCAAACTCTGGGTGTGATTTATCTCCAGAAGAGAATACATGTGTACTTTTTATGACTTCAATCCAGCTTAGCCCAGGGTCTTTATCCATCATCAATCCT
Source organism: Pittosporum tobira (assembly GCA_032359685.1). Classification (NCBI taxonomy): domain Eukaryota; kingdom Viridiplantae; phylum Streptophyta; class Magnoliopsida; order Apiales; family Pittosporaceae; genus Pittosporum; species Pittosporum tobira. The sequence goes on from JAUMHB010022365.1 coordinate 16,586, forward strand.
CTCATCTTTTTCCTCATTTCTGCAACCCTATCCCATCTTCCGACAGCAGCAAAAAGATTTGTGAGCAGTATGTTTGTTGCTCTCTCTGTTTCATCCATGCTTAAAATTTGCTCGGCGGCACGCATCCCAATGCTCAGATTCTTATTACTCACGCAAGAACTTAGCAAAGTTCTCCACATCTCCAAATAATCACTACTAAATGGTGATTCATTAATCATTTCCTCTGCCTCTACCAATAATCCTGCTCTGCTTAACAAGCTTATCATACAAGAATAGTGCTTAGGCCCAGGTCTTAAACCACTTTCTTTCATTCGTGTCCATAAATACTTGCCCTCGTCAACCAAGCCACAATGGCTACAAGCAGCTAAGAGAGAGAGAAATGTTACTCGATCTGGAAGTAGCCCATGTTTTAGAATCTCATCAAAAACTTTGAACGCCTCGTTTATTTTCCCATGGTGCCCGTATCCTCCAAGAATTGAATTCCAGCACTTCAAATCAGGTCTCTTAACTTGGGATAGTATCAATTCAGCAGCCTGAAGATGACCAATTTTGGCATACATATCTATAAGACTGCCAGAGACGCTCATTTCGACATCATACCCTGTTTTTACAGCCTGGGAATGGATCATCTTCCCCTGCATCAGAGTTGCAAGATCAGCACATGCACTTACAGCACTACTCAGAGCAAAGCCGTCAACTTTATGACCTTCCTTTAACATCCCATGGAAACACCTAATTGCATTCTCCCCATCGGCTATTCTGGAATAACCAGCGATCATGTCTGTCCACAAAACAACATCCTTGTCCGATAAAGAATCAAAAATATTTTGAGCGGAATCACTTTCTCCATTCTTGAAGTACATAGAAATCAGCGTGCTTCCAACATAAACACTCCTCTCAAAACCAGTTTTACTGACTTGGGCATGGAAAGGTTTTCCATAATAGGGAGCAGGAAATAATCCTGTAGCACTGATAACTGCTGCAAAAGTATATTCATCTGGTTTAGCACTAGATGTTCGCAAAAATTGGACAAAAATTTCCATGAACCTCTCTCCATCTACATCACCTGAGTACCCGGCTATCATTGTATTCCACGAAACTAAATCAGGATTCTCAATTCTAGTAAAAACAGCATAGGCGGTTTGCGTGTCACCACAACTGCAGTACATATCAAGGAAGGCATTATTTAAAGGCAAATCAGTTGGGATGCCAGTTACAATCACTTGGGCATGGGTGAGTTGCCCAATATCATAATCTTTCAATCTGCTGCTAGCATTCAATACCATTGAATATGTAAATTGGCAAGGAATAACCCCACTCCTAACCATCATTCCGAAATAGTGAAGCCCTTCTAAATTTTTTTCATTTTTCATGAACCCATATATAATGGTATTCCAAGCAACATCGTCTTTATATGTTATAAGGCGGAAAACTTTATTTGCACATTCCAAATCCCCGCAATTTGAATACAATCCAAGTAGCGACGTCTGCACATGTATATCATCCAAGAAACCAGACCTTATACCTTGTGAATGTAACATTGAGCCTAACCAATGATCTTCAAGACATAATGATGCTTGTAATAGGCCGGTGAAGGTTGAGCTATTCGGTCTTAAGCACCCGGTGATTTGCAACTCTGAAAATAGGTTGAAGGCTAAATGAGCATTGTGGGGAGAGCGAGAATAGGCTGTAATGAGTGCATTGTAGGAGACAATGCTTCGTTGAGGCATTTTGTCGAATAGGAGTTGGGAGTCTCCAAGAGACCTGCATTTTGCGTACATGGAGAGGATATTGTTGCTTGTGTATGGCGATTGAAGAGTTATGGGTATGGAGGTTGTGATAAGGGCGTGAAGTTGGCGAGCTTTTTTGAGTGATGTTGTGGAGGTGCATTTTTGAATGAGAAGGTTTGCTAATGAACTGGCTTCTTGCGAGGATGGCATAAAAGGGATAGTTTGCTGCTACACGCCTGCCAATTTAGGTTAATTGGACGTCAGCCGCTGTTTTCCCCCTTTTTCGTTTTGGGAAATATAAAAGCCCGAAGGGGATGTGTCATCCATCTACTCATCTCTCAAATCTTCCTAAATTTTATATTTGAATCGATTAGAGGATCGGAAAAAAAAAAAAATACTACTTTTTTCTTTTTAAAATTAAAAATAATTTTTGATAACTTATAAAATTTTAAAATTTAAATATGATTTCAATTAAATTTTAATGTAAATACTTGTAATAAAACTAGTATTTATAATGTCTAATCCAATATTTTTGAATATATATTCACTTGGAGAAAAACGCTGCATTCTACATGTTGAAACCTCAATTAATGGAATAAAAAATATTAATTCCATATTAAAATCCTATCAATTGACTGAAAAATATAAAATAAATCTGTTGTAAACTTGTGAAATTTTATTACAAAAATAACAGTTTCCTATTTATAAACAATCAGAAATTTGCAAGAGAAATTACAATATTTTTTACAAAGTTCGATTATTTTTCTTTTCCACTCTAAAAGTACTCAAGGAATCAACGTGAGCTCTTGTTTTCCGCGAAATCGCCGGAATATGAGTAGCCAGACGGAATACTACCGGCTCTGCCGTCTGATCGACGAGGCTCTTCGTCCATACACAATCCCTGTAATTATATCCTCTTTCTTGCTACCTATCATTCATCTTCGCAGCTGCGTACCTCTAATTCTTGTCTTATTCCAACAATTTTGCAGGAGCTATCCGTCGTCTCATTAACAAAACAAAACGAGAAACAGCTTTTAATTGCTCTCTCGCAGATTTCGCACCAAATTAAGCTGTGGACTGATGAATTTGACGATTGTGATTCTAACACTGTCAGTCTTTCATTCTCTTTCTCTTTTGACCTCATCTTTTCGCATTAATTTGGAATTTGGTCGGAATAATTTGAAAATCAAACTTATAGATTTGTGAATTTCCTGTTGAACAGGAAAGTATGCCAAAACCAAATGTTGAGGGCAAATATTCAGTTTCTTCGGTGTCACATTCTGAAGATCACCATTGTTTAACTAAGATCGTCACTGAATTGGTACGCTCTTGATTATGATACTATCTGAATTATGCATATTTAGTTACACTGGAGTCTCATTTTGATGGACGACAATGCATTCATTATCTTAGGGATAAATATGAAAGGAAAACGTATGCTTTAATGTTTGTGAATTTTCAAATTGGATTTTTTTTGTGGAACGGAGGGAGTATAAAATTTATACCTAGGACTAGATTACTACTACTGCCTTAATACTCCATTGTTACTGAAACACAAAGGCTTTTGGTTAAAAATTCAAATCATAAAGGAAAAAAAAAAGGACTTTTAAGTTTACAGATTACTTTCTTGTAAATAAATTTGGTGCACTAAATTGAAAGTAGACTAGTTCGGGACATTCTAATAGTTTAAAGTGGAGTCTCATTTTAGGGCAAAGGGAATATTCAACTCGAGGCACCAGTGTATATTATTGCACAATGTGAGAAAATATGTGTGATAGCGTGATGCTATTGATTGTTGATTAAAGCTTTTGATCTGACTCTGAAAATAGGTGATACTCTCAATCTATATTGACCTTGTATGTATTTATCTTGGCTTACAGATATTATTGTTGGCAGTGGAGAGTAAATATGTTCAACATATAGCTGGAAATATTCTTGTGGTTGTTTCTGAGTTTGTTGCTGCTTCTGTACGTGAGAAATGCTGCCTTGAAAGTTTATTTCCTAATATTGTTCATTGTGATTCATCTTCTTATTACTACTACTTGTTATACAGGGGAGCTGTTTTGATGAATATATGCGTTTGTTGGTTCTTTGCTTGGAAGCCTCAATTTGTAATTGTCTCCCATATTCGGAGCCCCTAACTAAATCCAAGGACTTAAATTGTGATTCATCAACTTCCGTTTTAGCCTTAGCTTTGGCCCTGAAAATTACAAATTGGTCAACAGTGGCTGGTATTATCCGTGTTTTGCGCAATATACTGAAACACTTGAAAAAAGCATGTGATACTGATCAACTTTTAAAATTGTACTTAAATTCGATTAGAACCTGTCTTTCAAATGTACCATGGGATCTGTTGACTGAGATTCATCTAGGTCAGAGTGGTAAGTCTTTGGGGAGATCTAGTGGAGATGATTCGTGGTTTTTGTTTAGCGGAAATCTTGTACAGTTCCTTTGTTCTTTGGTTGCACAAGGCGATTCATCTGAAACTGCTGTTGGTTCTCTGGATGAAAAACTGCTTACTTGTGAAATTAGCAATGTCTTCCCTAAAGTTTTAGCCTGGTTCCTTGGTAAAAATGGGGATTGTAATAAAACTTGCACCTCTCATTACTTTAGACACAAAATTTTGATTCTAATGATCAGGCTCAGTTTTCAAATTCATTTGGACCGCCCAGTTCTTGTCTCATGGCTAAATATTATTAACAAATACTTTCAAGATCTTTTATCAGAACCAATAACTAAACTGGCGGTTGATCAGGAAGACTGCCTAGAAGGTTCACCATTTTTGGTGAGCTCTCCTGTAGGAAAAAAGGGTATTTCTTCTCGCCATTTACAAAGACTTTCTGTATTCCTTTTCCTGAGGTGTTCATTAAGTTTGGTCAGTCAAAGAGCTGGGATTGAGGAGCAATGTGTATGCACAAATCAGACCTCGTGCTTAGACTTGGACCAAAACGGGAGGCCCACATGCTGCAGTAGAAAGCAAGGTTTGTTAGAGCTTTACAAGTGGCTTCAAAGACATCTTCCTCTTGATATCTTTCTGGACTATGATAACTATTTCGAAAGTTGCACGAGGTTCACCTTATCCTTTCTCCGGCTATTTATGCACGAGGATGACATCTTATTCAAAGTGCTCTTGCAACTGTTTTGCATTCCTTTCTCACAGCGACAAGTGTACAAAGTAGCGACCACTTCTCAGGAGCTGAAAGACGATGTGCTTTTTCTTGTTTCAAGCCTTTTAAATCCCGTAATGCTGTTCCATCTCTTCCTTGCGGAGCTACACTATGATCATCAAGTTCTTCTTGATTACCTCATCTCAAAGGATACTGGAGCTAGTTCCGCTGAATACCTTTTGAGGTGTTTGCGTACGGTATGTGATTCTTGGAACTTTTTTGTGGAGTTTCGGTTGGAGGATGAAGTTGTTAATCAAGCACATTGCAAGAAAAGAAAGCTTGAAAAGGGATGCAAGAGAGAGCATGTATATGGCAGCAAGCAGTGTGGAACTAACAGACTACCCTTTGAGGATGCCATGGACTGTTTGCTTTCACTGAAAAAGTCCGTGTTGAATCTACATAAAAAAGATTTATTTCCATATAATCCAGATGTGCTTTTGCGGCAGTATGTTTCTTTTTTGCTTTGTTATAATTCGTTTCTTTTTACCTATGAAGCCACATAGCATACGACTTGTGTCAGTGTCAGCAAACTTAACTTCTGTAGCATATATTACACACTTATCCGAGTTTTTTGCATTTTTTGGAGGCATTGTATTGTATACATCCTTGTCTATGAAAATTCTTAGATACTAGTATTTTATTTGTTACACACACACACACACACACGAATATTCTAGAGGGGTTAGTATTTTTGGTTTTCAAAGTGATTATTATTTTCTGAAGTTATTTGGGAACCAATTTCTCCTCGTACTGATGAGACTAATTACCTTGCTGTGCACTTGCAGTTTAACAAGATTTGAGGAGCTTTGTTTCAAGCAGAAGGATACGCTAACATCAGAGATTGGAATAATAACTTAGGACCTCGAGTGTCAACTTCTTGTCAATCATTGTTTGTTCTGGTTACTGTCTTTTACGCCTGTGCTGACAGCTGTTCTTTATAAAACCTGGTTATGATGCAAAAATCCGGTCTCTTTGAACTAAGATGGATGTGATCAGATTCTGTGGGCTGGAACTGCTACTTATTTGCCAGGCTTCGTTACCAATGGTGATTGAACAATTTTGTTCAGGCAATGGAGGCTCAGATTTTTCTCCTAGCATTTTGACTTCAAGACTTTCAAGGAAAGGTCTTCTGCGAACTCCATCCTATTTGCAAATTGACTGGTAGAAGGTTTGATTCCTAAATCCCTCAAAAAAGAAGGGAAAAAAAAAAGGAAAGGAAAACAGAACTACATTTTATCATCTTTTTTATTGAATTAAAGTTGGTGTATCGATTATTGTCATCTAATGAAATGCATAATCCAGTTTTTCTATGTCTAATTTATGTACTAAGCAATCTAATTAATGAAGTGTTTTGTAATAAAAACTGAAAAATCATTCTCATTCTATATGTTACGAGAAAAACTTCTACGTGGTACATGGATGATCAAAGGTGTGAGGAAACATCTGCCGGATAGGTTTGCTATTTCTTTTTGGAACAGAGTTAGTAATAGAAAGAGTTTACGTGGGAAAATTTTCATTGTCCGCCTTAAAGGTGGGGCAGGGAGATACAGGACTGTAGTTCGACCTTCAGAAACTGTGACAGCAATTTTATTGGGAGCCTTTAAATAGCATCTGTGGAGGAGAGTACGCCCATATTGTAACCGTTTTGAGTCCCTTTTCTCTTCCTAGACTACATAGGAAATTATGAAATTGATGTTTTGTTTGAGAGTTCTAGGACACCCATATTGTTTTTTTTTGTTTTGTGTGTGTGGCTGGATGGATGGGTGACGAACGATCCTAATTGTCAGTTGACTCATACATTGTGTTACCAATTTTTGGTAGATTATTACTGGAAATCAAAAGATAGTAGCCACATACGAAACAATGACAACAATATACTGTACATATAGCAGTATTCAGAATTAGAATGAATCATCAAAACCACCCTATACATTGATATTAGCATATATACGGATGAGTTAGATTGAATAAGTACTTTTGATCTAATAAATACCTTGTGTCATAATGGAAATTAAAAGAAAGTAGTCACACACAAAACAATGACAACAATGTACTGTATATATAACAGTCTTCAGAATTAGAACTAATCATTAAAGCCCTATACATTGATATTATCATGTATACAGAAGAGTCAGTCTATTAGATTATTGAATAAGTACTTTCGATATAATAAATATTTTGTATTATAATGGAGAAATTCAATGGTATAAATCTTTCATATTCTCTTATTTATTAACTACATATACTATTTAGGCAAAATATAGACCTTTTTTTTTTCTTTTTTTCTAACTGAATATAAATAACAAATGCTCTTACAATTTCTTACACTATAAATAAAATATAATTTATTATAATTTGTGATCTAATTGATTGCGTGGCTTTAAAATTCAAAGTTCATTATATATTCTAGTAATTGTTATTACTATTATAGTAGAACAAGTCATTATCGATAGTTTTGTCTTTTATTAATAATGTAGATGAGATGACCAAATTGAATATGTATGTGTGTGGTAGCAAAGTTTTTTTTCTCGTGAACGGAAAAGTATATATTAGATAAAAAAAAATGTAATCTTGCTTTTTTTGCAAGAACACGAGCATCATTTACAAATAAACAATGAAGTTTAGTGACAAGACAAAAATTAAAAGTACCGTTTATATTAACTAAACAATCCAAAATAGAATTATTCTGATTGTTACATTGAGGATAGGACTGCAGAAGAGTAACCATAATAATAATAATATGCACATGAATATATGTGGAATATTATGAATGTTGCGACTCAATTAAAACCATTTGAGCCCTTAATGTAACCAACCTACATCAAACATCTTCTTTTTGTCTTTCGCTTTCACTCTCTCATGCGAAAGCCTTTTCCTTCACTAATGTCCCCAAGTCCCGAATACACCCCGGTCCTTCAATTTGCATGAAATGGTTGGATTTATGTATCGTGCCAACTTGCTGCAGGTTGGATTGTGATACTTTGGAGATAATTCTCCTAAAATTTTAGTGGACCTCATAAAATTCCTTTCTTTTAAAATATGAATTACATAGTATTGCCAATTTTCGGTAGATCATTACTGGGAATCAAAAGATAGTGGCGATATACGGAACAATGAGAACAGTGTACTGTACAGATAGCCGTTGTCAGAATTGGAACGAACCATCAAAACCCTACATTGATGACAAAATGAGTTGTACTTTAATTTTTAAAAGACAATTTATAAAATATGAGTTTGTAGAGAATAGATCAGAAAATAAATTTGAATTCTATATAATAATGAGATTCAAGATACAACAAAAAAGGAAGAAGCTTGAATAGTCTCCGTAAACTTAAAAAGAAAAAGAATGAAGCGAGAGATTTTATGCCACATGGACTCCGTAAACTTTGGTACATGCATGTCAAAATTAGAACGAATCAAAACGTTATGTAATAATAAAAAGACGTTAGAAGAAACAAATCTTAATTTTAATTTTATGTTTGATTCTCATTCTTTAATGAAAATGAGTTGAATAAAATTTTAAATAAAAATTGAGCGATCGTTAGAATGAAAAGTATTGTTAATTCTAAAATTTTAGTTGACAATGAAGAAGATGTGAAAATGAGAAGTGAATATTTATTCTATTTATTTTCCGTAAAAAATAATAATTAAACGCAACATAAAGAAAGTTAGGAATCATACCATTCGTCTCATTCTTTGCATCATCTTCTATCCCAACTTGATCTAACCATTGAAACAAATTGAAACAGAAGATGAGACACAAAGAATGAGACAAGTAATTTGAATTCAAAAAATTATGGACCTGTTCATCGAGTTGATGCGACCAAGCTATTATATTATAATACTACTATTAGAATAATGTACACAAAATGATATGAAATAAAATGTGACAGACCAATGATTACTTATCCTAATTTCAATTATATATTACGAAATATTCAAAAATTTATAACTTGATACATATATTGATGCCTATTCGACCGTTTTCCTAACTAGTCTACATGTTCTCCAGTTCAGTAACTTCTCGTTAACCTACAATGTAAGAACCCTGTATTTTTAATATTTTGAGGTACTAAATAAAATTATTGGTGTTCGACAAAAAGAATGTCAACGTTAAAGTTAGGCAATATTATTCACGTGCGAAACGCCGCAAAGTATTTGTGGACCCCACAACTGAAAACGTGTGGACCCCACTAA
>JAUMHB010022376.1:2066-25675 GCA_032359685.1 Pittosporum tobira
TTAATTTATTAAAACAGATTATAACTTATTTTTAAAAATCAAATACCTTAAAATTAATTATTTTTATTAATTAAAAATATATATATAAATTAAATATAATCTATATTATTAATTTATTTAAAAATTAATTAATAAATATTTTTTTAATTTATAATTTATTTTAATTAAAAAAATTTAAATTATTCTAAAATTTGTTAAATATATTAAGGCCTTGTTTGTTGGTATAAATTATTTTAAAAATTATTTATTAATTAAAATAAAATATAAATTAAAAAAATATAATAAATTTAAAATATTATTATACTTAATTTATAATTTTTTAAATTAATAAAAATAATATATTTTTATTTAATTTTAATAATCAATTATAAATAAGGTCTAAATACCTGTTTGTTTTAATTTATTAAAACAGATTATAACTTATTTTTAAAAATCAAATACCTTAAAATTAATTATTTTTATTAATTAAAAAATATATAAATTAAATATAATCTATATTATTAATATATTTAAAAATTAATTAATAAATATTTTTTTAATCTATAATTTATTTTAATTATAAAAAAAAATTAAATTATTCTAAAATTAAATAACATAAGACTACTAAAAGATAAGTACAAACACAAGATATGTAAAGCAAGACGGCCCAACCAAATCAGCCAACCAACCAACCAGCCGGCTGACCATTCCTGCAAATGGGGAACCGCAAGAAGCCTCACGAGTCTCTCTTCTGGTCTCGTCCGTTACTACTATAAGATAAGTACACACACAAGATATGTAAAGCAAGACGGCCCAACCAGCCAACCGACCAGCCGGCTGACCATTCCTGCAAATGGCTACGAAACTGCCACGTGGAACCGCAAGAAGCCTCACGAGTCTCTCTTCTGGTCTCGTCCGTTACTACTACTCCTTCCATTCGTCTTCAAGCTCTACAAATTGCTCTCCTGCTATATCCCCCTCCAGAATTTTCCATTACTTGTCTGCCAAGAAGATTAACAACATATCCGATCCATCAGCCATGGAAAAACGTTCACAAGGTGCGCATTTTATAACCATTTTGTTCTTTCTCGCTTTTGGTTTAATATAATATACTCCCCTCTGTACAAAAAAGAACGTGCCTTGACTCATCATTTTGTGTTTAGTTTTTTTTTTTTTTTGGACGGAAGGAGTATTTAATAAATATAAAAAAAAAATATAGTATATAATTATATTTTTAGAACGTCTAATAACTCTCAAATATTTTCCAAAAAATTAGGACGGAGAGAGATTTTGCATAGTTCTAAATTTAGAATTGTTGTAATTCATTTGAATTAGTATAGAATATTGAACAATATTATTATTATATTTTAAAATTTTACAAATTTGCTTCAAAAATGTGAAATTCTACATATTTTTTGAACGTGATAAAGGAAATAAGTCAGTTCTGGAACCATATTATTATTATATTTTAGAATTTTACAAATTTGCTTAAAATATTTGAAATTCTACATATGTTTTGGAATGTAATAAAAGAAATATATTTGTTCTGTACGTATATCCCTCTACTTAACTCAGTATATGGGACAACATTACTATAGAATCAAGTGGTGACTACTTGTAGAACTAGCATATTTTTTGTCAAAATAGCGGTTGCTTATATTCCAGGAACTAATTATCATTATTTGACATGTATTTGTGTTGGTCTAAATGAAGAGGACATAAAGGATCGACAAAGAGAAGGAACTTGTAAGGGCAATGGTGATTATAGTCCAGCAAAACATGTATCAAGTTCAGATGATGTACTACCTCACATCCTAAACCTGTGAGTCATATATATATGTATTTTCAGCTATGAGTTTATCTGTCCTTGCAATCTGTTAACAAAACACAAATCTGCTGTTTCATCAGGGAAGTGGCCATACACTTTTTTTGATTATTTTCTCCCTTGAATTAATTAGTGTATTATGTAATCTTTGTTTGAAGGATGCTATTTAGATTAATATATCTAGATCTCTCCTAATCTTTACATCTTCATTTGCTTTTTGAAGAACTTGAGATTTTATTTTTTTTTAAAATTATTATTTTCGTTTTCAGACTTCTTGCTAATCAAATAAGAGATTAGCTAAGACTATTTCCTCTATTTGTGGGTTAGTTTTTTTTCCTATTGATGTAATTCTTATTCGAACAAATTTAAACATCTTTGTATTGGTGCCGGTTGAGCTATTTAAGTAAGTTCGACCTCTTGTATTACCTCGAGACTGGGGTATGCTCATTGCATAGTTGTAACTGTGGGTATTTTTGGTATAAACTTATTGTTTACCAAAGAGTATTTTTTTTATTTTTTTTCGTTTCATTTACCCAATTCCTTGTTCAACAATTGATGAACGTTAGTAATGGTAGGATTGTAGGAATAGGCATGTACTTCGATTTAATGTGAAAGTAATTTTATTTTCCGCCGCTTATGAAAATCAAAGAAACCAAATCCATCATTGGGTGCTTCTCAGAACATCAGTTAAGCATGTATGTTTGTTAACTCGCTCTATGTGGCAAGCACACACTTTGATGTCTCATTGTCTCCTTCAAGGACTCAAATATAAATAAAGTTTAAGCCAAACTATCTTCTTTGACCTCTTTGGTCTCCTGTCTTCACAAACCAGAAGGCATTAGTCCTCAATTCCTTGTATACATGCTTATAAATGCCTCAAATTACTACCAACTAGAACCCGCCAACAAATCAAACACACCATCAAGCCGGAAACCTATACTTGACGGAGATGAGCAATACGGAAAGCCTTAAAAGAGTCATGTAAAGTCTCACTGCTCTAGAGACTCTATAGTTTATATGTTTTCCTGGCTATATATTTCCACAAGACAATTCAGCATTCATTCTGCAAATATACCATCTTTTTTCCCCTAAGTTTTGTTTAGAATTGACCTTATGGAATCTAAGCATATGTTGACTACTATTTATTTCACTTTAACACCTCTGCTATGTGGTTCATTGTATAGTACTAAGATTACTCAAACTATTCTCCATCCATTCCACAAAAGAGTACCATTCGGAAATTTTTTGAATATAAGGAATATATTTTCATTCATTGTTTACCCCTACAATTATATATAGTTTAATGGTAGTGACATGATAGTGAAGTAATGGACATTTTGTCATTGCTGTATATTTCTCAAACCGTTTGAGAAATGGGACTGTTTTGGAATGGAGGGAGTAATATATGTTTAGTATTAATAATAAGTTCTCATTCTTAGGATTGACCAACTTGATACCAACTTGATAAGCTCATTTTTTTACCAAAAAAAAAACTTGATAAGCTCATTTCGATCAAGTCTTATGTCTCTATCACTCCTCTAATTTTCCTCTGTAAATTAATTAATGGTTTCAGATATGGTTCTTCTGCCACTCCCCGGGATTTTGAAATCTATGCTCCAGATGCATCCTTTGAAGACCCACTTATGTGTGCTCATGGGTAAGCGTAATGATGTTGCCCTTATTAATATATTTAAACGAGAATATATATAACAATCCAAACTTGTGAGATCTAGCTAGTTGTATGTGTATCAGGAAAGGATTATTACCCCTTTGTTATTGACGGTCATGTGATTATTCTTTTAGAGTTGCAGTTAGAGATTCTGGAAAATGGATATTAGAAATCTCCTTTATCTATGATATAGATAAAGGAATACCTAGAGGGGCATAGCAACTAAACTGATTAACAAAAAAAATTATTCTGTTCTGAATTTTGTCTAGTCACAAAAAAGAGTTTGTTCTATACTTAAAACTGCTGTGAGCACCTTGGTTTACTTAATTTTGCGACATGCTTTATCTTTTATTTGCATTTGGTTTGGTGCCATGTTTTCATTCAATGGATATCCTCTGAGCCTGGAAGTAGCTGAAAAGAAAAATAAAGATTTAATTAAAGAGCACTGCCATAAAGTTATGATGTCAGTGATTGTTATGATACCTACTTATGTTTTCAAGTTTACTTTCATAATTAAGGAGGGTCAGTTCATATTCCATCTACATAAGTTCTCCAAACTCATTCAAAAATAGACGATGGTAGATGATGTGATCTACATTCCACAGCTAAATGCATGATCCGTGTAGCTGGTGCTAGTTTCTTATGATTTTCATGTGTGTCGCCACTTCTCGTAAACCAATTTCTTCAAAAATGATTGTTGATTGGGTAGTCATACTTACGAATGAGTGATCATAGGTAGATTCAGTTGTTCATATATGAATATTCTTTTGACTGCAGGATAAAACAGATCAAATCAGCCTTCTACTCTCTGGGCAAGGTATTGAGTTTGTGTTGTCTAACAGTAATCTTTATAGTTATTCTGTTCTCTCTGGTCCGGCACCCCTTTTGTAATCAAATATTTGCGCGTCTTAATGAAAGCAATGGCATATCTTAACAGACTTAACTTTTACCAATGGTTTTTCAACACCTGGACTCTGTGTAGGTGATTTATTACTGTCCAAAAATAACTCGTCTTACAAGTAAATGACAATGCATCCCGTGTGGAATGACTCTGGCTGAGGTCTGCTATTCGATACTGCTGGATAGGTGTCATCAGATTTATTAAATTTGTTTTAGAGTATTTATTAGATGTCCATTGTTAATTTTTATTTTCCGTCAAATACTAATAAAGAAAATTATGTTAATATATTATCAATATAATATAATGTTTTGTTAAAATCTATTAAATATTAATATTAAGAAAAGAAGAACATATGTTCAATCAATTGCACAAAATACACATGGTAGAGAGGGTGTGGTGTCATTTTCAGTAATATGGCGTTTTATTAAGTCAATTAATAGCTAGAGTGGGATGGTATAGGCATAACTACTAGTACTTACATCAATGTGATGATCAAGGAAAATAACAATGAAAGGACATGAGGCAGCATTGGCTTAACTTCCAACGTCTCACTAGCTAAAGTAACCCGGGTGTTCAACGTACAATCTGTTCAACATTTGGACAATGTTATATGAACTTCCACCTTCACACAAAGCCATAAAGTGAAATTTGGAATGTTATTGTCTTTTATTTGTGGAAGTTAGCTTTACCATCCCTATATATTTCAAATGGCATATTAACAATGAAGCACGAAGACTTTTTCAGAGATTTATTGAATCTAATTTTTGTTTTCAAACGATTGGCTCTGCAATAACTGTTACTCTTTTGACTAATACATAAAGTAGTTGTTAAAGATGAGATATGCTAAGTGTGTCCAAGACATATGCATATGGATAAATAAGACATTTCTTGTAATTTCCAGATCTTTAGCGAATCAAGAATTGTGGATTACCGTATCCTAGAAAATGTAATTTCACCTGGAAAAGAAGAGGTTTGCAATATCCTTCTAACTCTTGAAACTCAAACTAATCTCTTTTATTAATTTTGACTTTGAATATTTGCCGACTTATTCAGATACTCATTGACAACAAGCAACACTACAAGGTGTTCGGGAAAGATAAAGATATGATATCGCTCATCAAGCTCTATGTTGAAAACGGGAAAGTTGTTCGCCACGAAGATTGGTATTACAGTCAACCTGCTTCTTTCATAGTACCTTTGTGTAACACCCTTATCCTCCGCTATAAACATTAACTAAGGGTATTAGTAAAACATGCAACGTGCCCTTTCCCTGTTATATTTTATCTTTGACTAATTTATTTTATCTCCTATGTGAGATGTCCCCAAGTTATCCCAGCCCGTAATACTACATACATAACATCAGCGGAAACATTACACTAAATTATTACAACACAACGTCGTGAAATTAATTATAAATACATTCAAAACAAAACGTAGACTCAAGCCGGTAAATAATAACATAATTTACCTAATCCTAACACATAGTCTGGATCAAGTTTAACATAACTAGCGCATGTACACATTGCAAATACGGAAACTATGTCCGTATTATACCGGATTTCTCCAGTAGTAACCTTCACTTGGCATATTCGAACTCCTTCACCTTGAGATTTTTCTACGTCACCTAAAGCATGGCAGAGATGCACAATGCTCAAACATACACAAAATCTTATATGCATAAGGAGTAATCTTATGCATTCATGACAATAAATATTACGTGCAATGGAAACAAAGAAATTACACGTACAAGTGGGGCGAGTAAGAATACTTGCCTTATCACTCTCCGTTTAACCTTAATTTGTTTTCAAATTCCGCTTCGATTATTACTTGCTACCCTATGATCATACATCTTACGTTAGAACTTTAATATTTTCTAGAGTGATTGATCCCATTTGATGTCTTTACCTTTCTACTGTCTTAGTTTAGGCTCAAGGAGTCCATTAGGTTTACATACATCCAACTCATGCTATGAAACCCTCTCAGCATTTTAGTCATCTTATTCAGAATCTTTATTTCTCAAGCTTGAAATGGACTCAAGAATCACTCAATTCCGAGTTATAATGGAAAAGATATCATTATTTGAAATTGGTTAATCATTTGATACTTTCTGAAAATTCTGGAAATTTACAGCAGTCTGTTTACAACAATTTACAAAAGTATCAAATGATCTTAATTTAAGAAAAAAATTGGTGTAGGTAAACTATACTGGTCCAGGCATATGCTGAAAACGTTTCATGATTTATAGATTAATATATTATTTTATACAAAATTTCAAACACAACTGAAATGTATTTTCCTGTTTTCTGCATTGCCTAGACTCATTTAGACACAACGTATTCCGTACAAGTCTAGTGCCTTCATAACTTATATTTTAGACTCATTTAGACACAACGTATTCCGTACAAGTCTAGTGCCTTCATAACTTATATTTTCCGAAAGTAGATTTCTCATAGTTATTTATAGGCTTTGAAATCACTGAATTTGGAATTTTAATGAAAATGTTATAGCTTCTCAAAGTCAGAATAGAGTTTTGACTTCTCTGTTTCTGCTCACGTTACAGCAGTCCCCTTTTAGTATTTTATTAAAATATCAAATGAACTCCAAAATTTACAAAATTTTCAGGACAACATATATGCTTGCTAAAGTACTTCCACAAAATGTTTGGAGTTCATTGGTCTTGTCTACATGCGTTTACAAAATTCGAAGTGGGACTGCAGTGGTAAAATTTTCAGACTTGTAATTTTCACAAAAACCTATTTGATTTGCTTAAATGCTTTCCAAAGTCTTTGTATGCATAACTAAGCATAACCCCAACATTAACACCACTTTAAACCTTTGTTAAGTTGGAGTTTCAATCATGAAGTCATTACTTGACAAATTCCATTTTTGAATGTATTCTTGGACTCGTTAGGCCTAAACCTACTTCTAGCATACTAATACTTTCTTATTTACTAAATTATCACTAATCATGCATTCTACATACATGCTATGTTATATCCATGCAATGATCATTCCCTTCCACATGGCAAATCCACAACAAGCAAACTCCTTTAACCTCAAATGAGGTTCCCATCCTCATTTACACAATCAATCAACATAACAAACTATACAAGCTACCATCTACGTCTTTATATTCATTCACATCATTACTAAGCATGGATAATAAGGAAAATAAGCCAGTTTCAAGAGTGTACCCTTTAAGCTCTTCAAAATCCACCAAACTAGCTTGATTTTTCAAGGCCTATTCCACCTTTCCTTGTTGTAATCCGGCCTTCCAAGTGCTTGATTAGAGTTCTAGCGGGTTGATTTGGGGTGTAGAAGGTTTGATCTTGCAAGAACTTGGTTGATGTTCTAGGGTTTTGATATTAAAATTTAAGGATTTGGAGGTGTTTTTGATTGATTTCTTTAGCTAAGCCTAGTTACTATGATCACTAGAACATTTTGTGATCATTCATCATGTTGCCTAGAACAAGAAAATAGAATTTGGTTTTAGTAAGGTCTTGAAGCCGAGAGTTTGAGAGAGAGTGTTTCTTGTTTTTTCTTGGCTTTTGGTTGCTTAAAATGGCTAAGTATGGAAAATGGGTTTTTACTCCTCTTTTAATATCCCTTGGCTGAAAGTCTTCCTTGGTCAATGGCCAAGAATTCAGCCACCAAGGCTTTCTAGGTTGGTGAAATCTTTGGTTAGTTTGTGAGCTAGGTGGTCCAAGAGTTGTGGTGACAAGTGGGTGTGCATGTTTTGATCTTGCAAGTAGCCAACAAAGTCTCTATCTGTCAACATATAAACACAACACTTGGTTGCTTATGTCACCCTTATGATGTCACTAGGGTGACGTCATTACTTTACATCACATGATTACCTAGGTGACATTATCTTGTTTACATCACCTTCCATTACTCCCTGTAACTTTCTAGTTAAGGAAAATCGCGAAACAAATTGCTACGCATGATACATTCTAATCATGAAATAATTTACTTTGATATTACTCATATATTTATATATCATAATTTTTTGGGTTTCACACTGTTCTGCAGTAATTGTTACAATAAGGTTTCGTTAGAGAAATGATAGTTGCAGCCAAATTTCTCCATTTGCACTGCATCATAAAACATTTTATGCTTTATTTTAATCCAACTCATTAATGGAGAAATATGGAGTGCAAATAACTTCCCTGCTATTATAGTGGAAACTTTCGCAAAAATAATTCCATGTGTCCTTAAAATCATTGGGTACGCATTTATTTTGGGAAAATAAGAATCATTTGAGTTCATCACCAAAACTACGCCTAATTGTGACACTCGTACATGACTGAAGGAGTAGTCTGCTTGAATTTTGAACCATTGCACCCGTGTGAAATTCATTAGTTGATTTCATGGGCTTTACTTGAACTATTAACTCTGACATGATTTCATCAACGTAACTTTACTTGATTTAATGGGCTTGGATTGGCATGAAAATTAATTCCAACTAATTATCTAGTTAAGAATAGCCTTTGAGCCATATCCTTAAGATGTACAGTGGTGAAGCCAAAAGTGATCTAAATCTGCAGGTTTCCAAATGCAACCTACGGCTCTTGGACTGAATTGTTCTGAACATTAAAAATTAGGTACTTTGAAACAAGGTTTTGTGGCTCAAAGATGAGAAATTAAATACAAAGTAGGAACTTTTTGTGTTTGTCCTGAGTAATTCGTTGTGCGTTTATTGTGAGACTTCGTCAAATGTCAGTCGTATGTAATTTTGATAGTGGGGAATAGTAAAATTCCCCAACCCAATCCCTGTGGTCCATAGGCTTTCTACAAACCCTTTGCCTGGCCTTGGAAAAGCCTCATCCTCTCCAGTCTTAGATATCAGTTACGATATCATCAGCAGCATTTTATATTTTATCTTAATTTTGTTGTGTTAATAAATTTTAATCAAATATGCATTGTGAGCTTAGTTTGTAAAATGCCTACAGGTGGGACAAGAAGCCTCTGCGGAATAGAGAGACGACTAAGCTACCATTGATTGGACGGTTAATGGAATTTTCTCGTAGGGGTTCCATGATGGCAACTCATGCTTTGATGGGGTTTGGGAAGGATCCGACTATGTAAAACTCCCTCCAATAGCTGCTTATCATATTTATTAGTTCCGTGTTCCTCTTATCTGCTACTACCTTCATTGTCTGGTCGTGTGTTCATAATATTTTTATATTACACTTGTGCTTTGTTATTTAGATTTTATTTAGCTCGCGTCTTGTTTTGTAATATAGATAGATTCTATCAAGGATCCACAAGGTATGGCGATATAAAGAGTTGAGTTGGTCTGAGACTTTCAGATTGAGTTTGTGCTCATCTTTGAATATAATAATATATTGCATCATGAATTGACTGGAAAAAAAAAAAAATTAAAAAGATTCAACTCAATGCATACATAGTTTTTGAGCAGCCCTAAAATTGCTTTCTGTAAAGTCGACGCCAGGATTATATTGGACTTTTGTAGAAGCAATTTTAATTATGTTTTGTTTTATCTTGTGGTGCCAAAGACGAACGAGCTTATACTTAGGCTCCATGTTACATAAAGAAGGGAGGGAGATATTTGCGACGATGTAAGTCTTAGAATTAGAGCGTAGATTGTGATGGTTAAAGTTGTGTAACACATTTGAAATTTTATGTGTTGTGCGACATAAAAATTTTAAAGAAGTTGAAAATGAAAATTTTATCCAACTTTGATAGGATAAGTCTCCCTTGAATATTTAATTGATCTGCATAACATATATTTAATACTTCCTCCGTCTAAAAAGATGAGAGCATGCACTTGAGAAAATAACAAAAGGGAAAGACGGGGGGGGGGGGGGTGTGTTCACAAGGAGAAAGATTATGAGAATGGAAGAGTAAAAACACATTAGCTGGCTGGCTGGCTGGCTGTAAATATGAATACATGAAGGAGAACAATACGTTAGAGTAGGGTTTCAATAGTATATGACACTTTTATTATACATTATATCTTTAGCTTTCTATACGTTTCACTTTTTTATATTGATTTACATACATTACTTGGGGGGTTTGATATACCCGTGCATAAAAATAAAATAAAATAAAAAATAGAAAACTTAAAATAGGTTTTGATCAGACACATGTAATATGGGTCCCGCATAAAACCACCAAAATTTAAAATATGATATCAAAAACCGAATTTCAGTTTGGTGGAGCCCACCAGTGTTTTAAAAAAAAAAAAAAACACTTGGAGCCACCGGTCATATTTTTAGAGATAGAAAGATATTGTATTTGGTCAACTACTGTACAATATAATAAGATTGATACTTTACTATTTTTTTGGAATAATTGATCAATAAATAAATAGAGCAGAAAAAAGCAAATAAGAATCTATATATATAAAAAAATCAATTCAATAAATGAAACAAAGAAACAAAATATAGTTGAACAAATAAAAAAAAGGTTAAAGAAACAACTTTAAAAAACGTTAAAAAAAAAAATAGAAATTGAATAAATGAAAAAAAAATTATACTAATAAAAAAATTAAAAAATCCAAAAATCCAAAAATATTTTTTAAAATATTTAATATGTATGTGTGTGTGTGTGTACTCCATCCGATAAAAAAAGAATGAGTTTTGAGACGGAGGAAGTATTAAATATATGTTATGTAGATCAATTAAATATTCTCGTTAATTTACCTGTTTTGGGAATATGAAAAAGATATTTCTGATATTAATTATATATTAGGGATATTAAAAAAGAATTCCTGATACTAAATAGTTACTAGAGATATTTAGGTGTATCCCTAATACGAAGTACTTATTAGGGAAGAACGCCACATAACCTCCAGTGAGTCCATTTGGGGGATATAAGCAGTAATTTTATTTTATTTTCTCTACTATACAATCCAGAATTAAGAAAATTAAAAAATTGAATTGTAATCCATATATTTAACTAATAAAATAATCAGTCAAAGAAAAATTAACAACCAATAAACCAACTAAAAATAAATACTCCGTATAAACAAGTAAAAAAAAAAATCAGCAAATAAGATTCTATAAAAAAAAATCAATATTTGAAATAAAAAAAAGAAAAATATAGTTGAACAAATGAAAAAAAAAGTTAAAGAAAGAATTAAAAAGAATTTAAAAAATAGAAATTTAATAAATAAAAAAATATTGTATTAATCAATAAAATTAAAAAATATATATATACATAGCTTGAAATATATAAATTCAACAAGTGTGTAGCATGCGTTATCTTTAGTTTAGATTAAAAAAATCCAAAAAATATTCTTGTAATCCAAAATACAATACATAATTTAAAAATTTAAAAACTCAATTGTAATCCATATATTTAATTAATAAAATAGTCAATTAATGAAAAAAAATAACAACCAAGAAACTAACTAAAAATAAATACTCCGTATAAACAAAAAAAAATCAGCAAATAAAATTAAAGTAAAAAACAAATCAACTAAAATTTAATTAAGATAACTTCAACAACCTCAAAACTAAAATTCACAAGTACAACTTCGAATTGAAATTCAACAAATGAAATAATTAATAAAATGAAAAGGTCATATATACGTATTATATATAAGAAAAAGAAAAAAGTTTATAAACAAAAAAATATTTTGACAAATTTGGAACTTATTTACTTAAAAATCTATTAGTTGTGAAAATTAAAGTAAATTAAAAACAAAAATCAATAACTACACTTCTTAACTCTATCAACTAACAACAAACTAACTATATCCCATCAATTTAAGTTTCACAGATCACTATATGTGGTTAAGGAAAAAAAAAACAAAAAATATATCTTCTTCTTCTTCTTACATAAGAATTCTTGTTACAAAAAAAAAATAAAAAAGAAAATATCGGATCCTTACATGTAAATTAAATCTTGGAGGTTGTGGAAATTCAAGTAAATTATTTGTTTACAATTATTTATATTTTTGATTAATGTAATAAGTAATTCTTGATGTAAATAACATAATTCCCATTGTATTCTAGTGTATCTAATAATCGAAAAATTTTGGTTTATCTATTTTAGCAACACAATTAATCTTTATTATCTAGGTAGGTAGGGATATTGTCCAACTTGACAACTAAATGAAGATAAAACTGACCATGGTTTAGTAAGTTGTTACTTATATTGACTAGGACATTACTCATATTGTCAATGTTAATATTAATACTACCCATGTTGACAACTAGTGTGTCCAAGGTGAACTGCTAGTTGAGGAACTCGTTTATTGATAGTGTCAATGATAAATAGAAAACAGATCAAGATGTTACATTTAACCCAATAACTTAAATTTGCTCATTTACCTATTCTAATAAGATGGAAACCGATATTGTCCATGTTTACCATTAAAATGACCAAGATATTACATTTTTTAAAATGAACAGTAATTGAACAGTAACTAATTAATGCTTATTTTATATATGATTTTTCCTGATTATTCTATTGATTTATTATTAAAATTGCATAGATTTGACTTTTATATCATTGTTTGGGCTAACAAATCATCAATCTAAGGGATTAGATTATTTTTATTGTTATTGGGCTTATATTGCAGAGATTTGGGCTTAAAAAGGCCTATTTCGGACAAAAAATCGAATTTGACCTAATTCAGGACAAGATTACCAGAAATTGAAGTAGGAAGCAAAAAGCAAACAACTGAGAGCCTTACGGGTGACCTGATCAGTACTTATTATATACATATTTTCTTATGATTATTCTCTTGATTTATTATAAAAATGTATGGATTGGGCTTATATATTCTTGTTTGGGCTAACAAATCATCAATCCAAGGGAATTGGGCGTGGAAAGACCTATTTCAGACAAAAATCACGTTTAACCTAATCCCGGAAGAGCAAAGATTGCTTGGAATTGAAGCAGAAGCAAAAACCAAAATCCAGAGAGCTTTACGACCTAGCTTACAATAGTAAGCTAGCCCGTAAGGGCACTTATGGGTGTGGGCCAGGGTGTAAGGTCGTGCAACGTTTTACAAATTCTGTTGACTTTTCTGGAAGTCTTTGACCAAGGCGGTTTTTGGGTTTTTCTAGAAGCCTTTTAAGATATATCTAAGCAGGAGACCTAACCAGAATCAAATTGTGAGAAGACCCATGGCCTACACCTATATAAACCCCCTCCTAGCTCTGAAAAATTCACTTTTCATACAATATTCGATCAAGAGGAGATGAAGAGCTCAAGGCAGAGACCGGAGGGCTACTACATGAAGACATCTAGTCGACTTCTTATGGGTTTCTCTATCTTCTATTGTATCTTGTAGATCAGTAATGTTCTAATTTATCTTATGCTAAGACTAGACAGATCTTATTCATGATTAATTTAAAATTTATTTCATCTTTATTACGCGTTCATATTGATTTTGCATATTTATTGAGTTATGATACATGTTCTTAAGACTTCTAAATACTTGATCAATATTTAGATGATCTCGGTTAATGAATTGAAGGACACAACTGTGAAGGTTTGTTAATGGCTCAATTGAAGCATAACCGGAGGTTAAACTTTTCTAGGAATAGTTCAAGGTGATCTGTGTGGTTTCGGGAGTAGTTAACTTAAAAACTGCTAATAAAACTGGCAATTCAATAAAACTTAATGCTCTTTTTATTATTTAAATTCACATAAGAATATGATGGGTTAATAATAGGAGTAAGGGTACTTTCACTAGGAATAGGCTAATATCTAAATTAGAAAAATTCCACTGTCATGAGTATGTCAAATAAATATCAATTGCCTAATAAAGTTAGCAAACCCTAGATTATGATTCAATAAGTGAAGTTAAAATCTTAGCATATCTTTATCATATCTTATTATCCTTTATCTTTCTTATTTATTTTCTTATTATTTTTATTAGTTTAATTTGTATAAAAATCCAAATTTTATTATTTGTTAGATAAAATAGAGATTAAAAATCTTGGTATATAAATTATAGCAATTCTCCGTGGGAACGATAATCTTTTATACTATAATTTGATCAGTGTACACTTGCACTTTAATCCATATCGATCATGGCCTTATGGCTGTAAGCTAACCCGTAAGGGAGCTTACGCCGTAAGGTGGCCTGTAAGGCTGGCCGTGCAATTTTTTGAAATTTTCGTTGACTTTTCCAGAAGGCTTGACCAAGGTGGTTTTGGGCTTTTCTAGAGGCGTTTCAAGATAAATCAAAGCAGGAAACCAAATTAGAATCAAATTGTGAGAAGTCCCAAGGCTATACCTATATAAACCCCCTTCTAGCTCTGAAAAAAGACATTTTTCATACAATATATGATTTAGAGAAGATCTAGAGCTCAAGGAGACAGAGATTGGAAGGCTAACAACGAAGACATCTTGCCGACTTCTTATTGGTTTTTTTATCTTTTCTATTGTATTTTGTAGAATAGTCATGCTTTAATTTTTTTATGCTAAGACTAGATGGATCTTGTTCATGATTAATTAAAGGTTTATTTATGTGACAGCCCCAAAATTTTCTTAACAAAACACTTCATGGAATTTGGCGTAAAAATATAATCTTTACACTCTATTAGATAAATGCCAATAATTACCATGTATATTTCATCCCAAGATCTCACATGCAGAATACATGACATTGCAATAGAAATATTCTACAACATGGTTGAATACGTCCATCTTCAATCACCACTTTCGGTTAAAGCAAAATTTCCTAGCTTGCTCATCTTTCATCTCTATAACTTGTCTCTATTACTAACGATTATTCGCTCATAGCATAATACAAATAATACTCTTGTTCGCCTTGCTCTTCAAATTACCTTCGTGCTAATAAGTTGGAAGTTTAAGAAAAACATTTACAAGAATGATCATTCGATAATCATACAATCACCATCATCTCGTTACGAAATTATATAATCTTTCAGGTCTCATGGCAATCAAATACTCGTACTTATCTTGTACTTTCGTTCATTAAACTTTCTAACAATTTCGAAGTTCTTATGACTCCCATTCCTTTCACTTATTCGGTCTATATGAGGCTCCACATGAACCTCGTGGTGTCTATATTACGTACTTAATATCATATCGAGACTAATCTCCCCTTTTGACTTCTTTCATCGTTAACTTATTTTTCAATCTATCGTTCCGTCAAACACTTGCCTCTTCCTAACATTAACTTCATCACAACTTTCTGCTTTCGGGTTGTCGTAACTTTCAACTCCTCAACCTCGTCATAACTTTCAGCTTTTATATGACCTTCAACTTTCAACCTTCACCACTACTTCTAGCCTTCATTCTCATCATAACTTTCAACTCCCAACATCATCATATCCCTTAGCTTCCAACCCTACCCTAACTTTTACCTCTCGCTTACTTCTTTCACCTTCTTGCTACCATAACTTTTTACCTTTTGCTTACTTCTTTCACCTTCTTGCTCCCCCTTCAGACTGTCATTCATTTAACTTTTACTTCGTCACTCTATACTTTATCTTTTATCCCATCACACCTCTCGCTTCTCAAATGCCTGCACTTTTGTAACTTTACCTCTACTTATTTCATTCATCATATTTGCAGCCCCTTCTGCATTGTCCTCACACTTATCTCCTCCTGCATATCCTCCGATCAACGTGTGCTGGTTTACATCACCTTACTTCGTATTCAGTCATTTCTAAGC
This sequence comes from Pittosporum tobira, assembly GCA_032359685.1. Taxonomy (NCBI): domain Eukaryota; kingdom Viridiplantae; phylum Streptophyta; class Magnoliopsida; order Apiales; family Pittosporaceae; genus Pittosporum; species Pittosporum tobira. The sequence continues at coordinate 18,070 of JAUMHB010022376.1, forward strand.
TATTTCAGGAAGAAATTTTCCTGAATTTTCATTTTTTTTCTGTCTCGCATGTACTCACACATACTATCCAAAATCTCTCTTCTAGCTTATTTGGCCTTCCATCATTTACCTTCTCAATTTCTCGTCATCTTTCATCAGCATTTATCTTCTATTCATTTTACACCTTCAGTCGTCTCGCTTACTTCTGCATTTGTCACCTAACTTTTGGGTATCTTGCCTTGCTTCAGTGTTAATGAACTTCCTCATGCCAAATTTTCCTTGGAGTTCAAAATTGTTGACGTAATCATCTGATAACTCTTTTTCTCATATGGTTCACCATCTCATTTCTATCATGATATCGGACTTCATTAATCTTCATCTTCACTGGCACTTATAACTTTGCCATCCCCCTTTTTCCTCTGGATTGACCCTCCTCCACTGCTTTCCTCATTGGGCCTCTTCCCGTTGTTGTTTTCTTGGGCCCTGTTCTGCTGGCTGTGGCTCCCCACAACCGATCTTCCTCCATTCCATTCCCTTTATTTCCATCTTTCTTTTTGTTGCCCTCATTGAACTTTAACAGGGCACCTCCACTTCCTTTGGTGATAGTTGCCTCCTCTATTACTTTGCGTAGTTGTCTATTTTTAAGATAGCTACTCCACTGAAGACCAAGGGTTTTGCCCCTTGCTCAAATCTCTTTGTCTTCCTCTGCTTCGTATTGACTTGGTGTTGAGCAGCACGTACAAGTTCATTGAACTTCACGCTGTACTCTACCACAGCCATGTCCCCTTGCTTTCGTTCTAGAAATTTGGTCTCCATCCTATCCGCCATGCTCATTGGGAAGTACTTTTCAAGAATAACTCTTGGAATTGCTCCTCGGTGATAACTCCTTCTTCTTTAGCCTCTTCGGCCGCACCATTCTCTCATACTTCCTTCATCCTCTCCTTCTTCTGCTCAGTGGCTTCCCGCCCGAAGTTTGCTCCTCCTTTCAGAAGATAAGAAGCGAAAATTGTTTTCTAGTCGTCTACCACTTGGCAGTTTCTAAAGGTTTTCTCTATATCTTTTATCCAGGTCGGCCTTAGTCGGCTCATTACTCTCCTGGAAGGTGGGTGGTTGTACATTCTTGAATTCTTTGGACGTAACTGCTGGTGTTTTTGGGCCATTTGATTTGGGGTGTGTTATGAAATGCATCTCATAGTAGGTTTATGAATCATTGCATTGGGTTTTCAGGCTGAGCCTGACGGTTTAGTGGTGGTCATCCTTTTTTTGGCGGCATGAGTCTGTCACAAGATAGTGTGGTTGCATTATTCAGATACGTATAAGTAAATGCACAATTACTCATGAGGTAGCATAAATAAGGATTTTCATTGATTTCAAAGGAAGGTTACATAAGATAGGAAATACATCGTGGATTCCTTGATCCATGTAAAATTTGTATTTTAACCTAACTACCTAATGCTACATGTTTCTCTCCCACATCAGTGGTCTCTAACCCATCGATATATCTTTTCTTCATTTGCCAGGGCGGAATCGTACTGCCCCTCGAGGTGTCTGGCCACGTGCTCTATGAAGGTGGCGGTCTGCTCATGCCTTTCTGCAATCCGGGGGCGATTAACATGCCTCCACGATATGTCGAAAGACTGCCGATATCCCGCAATAATTCTCTTTGTAGCATGCTCCCAATGCTGCGTCCTCCACTCAGCGTACTCGTTCTTCGAGTGCAAGTGCAAGATTTTTTCGTCTATCTTTTGGGGTAGTGCTTTAGTCTCCTGAAGTCTCTCTCATAGATGGTCCTCGGCTATCATGTCTAAGCGGGGCCTTGGGAATGGGGGTTGCCAGGTAGGTGGTGATATGAGGGTGGTCAACTCCTCCTTGGCCTGGTTGGTCATGTCCTCGACCATCAGCTCCTTCTCTTCGCTCTCGTACCCCTCGTAGTTTGACATCTACAAGAAGTTTAAAAGAGGGATCAATTATGATTTTTAGTATAAAAAAAAATGGTTTTAACTCTAAGTGCATATGGCTTAACCTGCTCGTCCTCATCGTACTGGTTGTAGTCGTCTAAGAAGGACCTCATGTCCTCGTTGTTGTCATCGTCACTATTGAGGTAGAACCTCATATTTTCAGGTATATCATCGACATTGGCGTATTGGGAGTGTACCCAATATCTCCATCCGTCCTCGGAGATCCTTATAGGGTCGTACCCCTTGGGTAGCTTTTCCTCCGACTCGGACTCTAGGATAGGTTCCTCATCTTCTGGAATCTCAAATGCTGGGAGTGGGCTGAGAGCGGGGGTCTCGATGGTATGACACATCTATAATTTTTGACATACGTGTTAATTAATTCGTATAGTCTCTAAGCATATGGGATATGTTTATAGGGTCCTTACGATTCGTATGTTCGAATCTAGACGCAATTACGCTCTCCAAGTCTATTAGGGTTTTTCTTAATGCTTGGATCTAAGGATTTGTTCTAACTTATAGCTCTAATACCAACTGTGACGCCCCCAAATTTTCACCTTTGAATCCTCATGGAAATCTAGTTGTCATATATCATTTCAGCATATTGAGTTGTCAATATTCGATAACTCGCCCTGTTATATCTTACAAGGATCGCTTATACGAATCAATTTACATAGCGAAAGCATAAAGCTTAATTAAAAGTTAAAGTCTTACAATAACAGGGTAACAAGTACGAACATAAGTCGCATAATGTTCAATTACAACATTCAAGCTAGAACAATCCGAGAATGTCTTAATAGTATTCTACCTCGCATTTGCCCTTTGAGGATTCGCCTCGCTCGACTAGTTATGGAAGGTTTATAAAACATAGCAAGAGTGAGCAAAAGATGCTCAGCAAAAAATTATTCTATTTTGAATAAAATGATCCTTCCAGTCAAAAAGATAAAACGGTATAGTTTTGAATCATTAAAACTTTAATTTTTGAATTCACGAGTTAATATGAATTCCATCAACGTATGCATTATATACGAGTAAATGTCATATCATGCCATTCAACATGTAATATTTTGAATAATTGAACATTATTTGGCTGGCATATCTGCCCGATACTAAGTCATTTCAACACACAATCATTTCAACACATAGTCATTTTGTTATCCTCGGCACACAATCAAGTCTAACAATTCGTGCCATACACCGGTTTTTAAATTATGTTCAATATTCGAATTCAAATTATCATGAGTCATGTGAAAATAATAAATGCTTCAAACAATAGGGCATGCTTATACATGGTAAATATGCATAATCATTCAAGAATTTAACATGAACAACAAATAATGTACAAGTAATTAAATTTGTACATTTATGGCAAATAAGTATACTGGAATTTAAATCATACGTATTAACAATTGAAATAATTAGCATGCATAAGTGGTCAATATCTTATATATAGGCGGAGAATAATAAACTTGCTTTAACAACGCTTCCTAGGTTTTCCACGTAACGCAATTTTTGTTCGACGGTCTCCCTTCCTCACTCACGTACATTCCTATAATAATAACGACCTAACATTAGTATTGTCGTTTTAAAATAACTCGCTCACTCTCAAAATAATAATAAACGTTTTGGAGTCACTAATTAAAATTGACATGAACGCACAAAAAATTTCAAAGGGCAAAATTGTCGTTATTTGACGATTTGTCGTTTGACTCATTTCATCCAATTTATTCATCGTATTTATCCCGGGGTATTCTTAACCCTAAAATACTTCATCAGATCCTTGTTCGGATATAAATTGAGTATAACATTCGTATATAAAATATACGGTGTTAAAAATAAACGTGATGTGTGAACCATCGTAATGATATTTAAATCATAAAAAGGAAGAATTAAAAAAAAATATCATTCCTTAACTATTCTAATTTATTATCTGAAGAAAATAGAATTTACTTAAACATAATATTTTTTCTAATTTAAGAAAATTTACTCTCAAATTTTAAAAAATAAAATTTATCATAATAAACACTAAACGTCGAAAAATCCATCTAAACATGCCCGAAAGGCCTAAAATTGATGGTGCCCATTGCTATATATTGCAATGGGTTGTGCTCAAAAGCCCATTTCCAAGTCGCCCACCAAATTTGAGCCCATTCCGAGTTAGAATTTTTTTTAACTAAATGGCATTGTTGTAAATATGCTGTAGTGGTATTTTTGTAATTGTACCTTAATGGTAGTTTAATAACTTACTGCAGAGGGGTATTTTGGTAAATATGCCATTGGGGGTATTTTAGTAATTTAACCTTTCTGAAAATAATGATAATAGTAATTATGAGAAAATAATAATCACAGAATCAGAATAATTCTTAGTCAAATAACGGCTGACCGAGTCAACCATCAACTGGTTGACCGATCGGCCATTTCTTCGCATCTTTGCCGTCAGGTTAGACTGATCGGTTGTGTTAGTAGACTAGCTGGTCGTCTTTCAAGACAGGTCGGCACTGACTGGTCGGTCAGTAGCAGTCGACCAAGTCAACCATTGACTGGTCGGCCCGGTCGGCCCTTTCTCGGATTCGACTGCTTGAGGAACTGGCTAGTCGGCCTGGTCGCCCATGGCAATGGCCTGCAGGACGGGCGGTAGGTCAGAAGATAGTTGACCAAGTCAACCATTGACTGGTCGACTGGCTAGCCCTTTCTCCTCCGTCCCTAGTCGCCCGACCAACAAGCTGACCGGTTGGCCGGCCTGGTGGTCGTTGGTAGTGGGCTGCCATGGCCTCACACACATATACACACACTAAATCAAAAGGTAAACTCAGTTTTGGGCAAAACGATTGGTGGAACATCGATTCTCACCATCCCCGTGACCTAGAACCTCAAGAATAGGAAGGCCATGTTCATCATCCTCGGTTCTGGCCAAGAAGCCATTACTGGCGTCCACAAGCTCGCCGAGAAAACCAAACAGACTTTAAAACATTAAAAAAACTCGATTGGAATGTATAAAAATGATCCTTGCAACTACAGGAATCCATTGGACCCTCCCATCAACTCAAACACATCTGCTTCGAGCCTAAAAATTCGATCTTTGGTCAAGAACACGCTGGAATAGGCCGACTGTAAATCAACCTTAAATGGCTCAACTTTTGACCTTCTTAATCGATTGAAGGCTTGAATCGATTCTAAGGAACTCCCAAATGCTATTCTAATCATCAATTTGGTCTAAACAACAACAAAATTTGATTTTGAATTATTGCTCACCTCGGCCAAGAATAAAAATTGAATGCAGAGTATTTGGCTAATGGGATGAGTTAGGGTTAGGTTGTACGCGTTATAAAGACAATTTACAACGTTACAACGTTTAGTAACTTGAATCGAAGCTTGAAAGGGACTGTGTATGGAAATGGCGAAATTCAAAAGTTGCAGAAAGTTTTGGGGAAAAGAGAAAAGAGAAGAAAAGGAAAGGGGCCAAAAGGAAAAAGACAAAGGTCTGGGGCCTGCGCGTCAGTGGGTCCCATCTGGTCAACTGGGCTGAAAAATCAAATTCAAATTTGCTTTTTTGCCTCGATTCGCGAGTTGATTAATTTAATAATTAAATAATAATTTAAAAAGTCAAACATTAAAAAAAATATAATATTATACTCTATCCCTATGTTTTGGCACACTGCGATTCCAACGACGCTGTCTATTTTTCCATACGACTTTGGGAAAAAGAGAAAAGAGAAGAAAAGGAAAGGGGCCAAAAGGAAAAAGACAAAGGTCTGGGGCCTGCGCGTCAGTGGGTCCCATCTGGTCAACTGGGCTGAAAAATCAAATTCAAATTTGCTTTTTTGCCTCGATTCGCGAGTTGATTAATTTAATAATTAAATAATAATTTAAAAAGTCAAACATTAAAAAAAATATAATATTATACTCTATCCCTATGTTTTGGCACACTGCGATTCCAACGACGCTGTCTATTTTTCCATACGACTTTGGGAAAAAGAGAAAAGAGAAGAAAAGGAAAGGGGCCAAAAGGAAAAAGACAAAGGTTTGGGGCCTGCGTGTCAGTGGGTCCCATTTGGTCAACTGGGCTGAAAAATCAAATTCCAATTTGCTTTTTTGCCTCGATTCGCGAGTCAATTAATTTAATAATTAAATAATAATTTAAAAAGTCAAACATTAAAAAAAATACAATATTATACTCTATCCCTATGTTTTGGCACACTGCGATTCTAACGGCGCTGTCTATTTTTCCATACGACGCTCTGGTCAAAAGTCAACTATGGGCTAGGTCAAACTAAAAATCTGACGGCTTTTCGATTCACTCTTTTTTCGCGCTGATTCCATATCTTTGGTTATTTTATGATTTTGAGCACTTTTTAACTTTCGGGTCAAAATGACAAAAATGCCCCTGGGCATCACTTTTCCCAAAAATGAAAATGCCCTCGGCCATATCTTTTGTCAAAATAACTAAAATGCCCTCAAGCATAACACTTGTCAAAATAACTAAAATGCCCTTGAGCATAATAATTGTCAAAATGACCAAAATACTCTTGAGCATAACTTTTATCAAAATGACCAAAATGCCCTTAATCATTATATTTTTATTTTAACTCAATTTCTTAAAATGTAGCTATGCAGAAAATAATTCTACTAAACATCATAAAAGGACATTTTCATATTATTAATTGTTCATTAAAAGTTTTGGATTCTCACAAAAAAGATTAAAACACTATAATTTTGAATCATAAAAACTTTGTTTTGAAATTCACGAGTTTCAATGTGAATTTCCATAATGCATACATGATATTACGATCATAATATAAATTTATTTCAATCACAACATTTAACATTTTGAATAATTGAACATTAATTGGGTGACAATTCTGCCCGACACTTAATCATTTCAACACGCAGTCATTTCGTCATCCTCGACACACAGTCAAGTTTAACATCTCGTGCCTGTATACGTCACAGTTACAGGATTCAACCATGTAGGGTCCCGGGCAATTTACCGATCTTACCACTCTTTTTCAATAACCATAGGATTGCTCCCATGGGGTCTCGGTACACCAGTCTTTAGCTATGTTCAATACTCTATTTCAAATTTTTATGAATCATGTGATAATGATAAACGCTTCAATAACATTACGTGCTTATACATGATAGAGATGCATAACATTAACAACTTAAATGTCTCAATGTATAAGTGAATCTGAACTTATACAGCATAACAGATATAACCATAACACGTATAATGAAACAAAAATTATACATAAACGAAACTGAGTTAAATGTTCTTGCCTGTCATGCTCAATTACTCGTATTCCAATACTTTATCAGATATTGCTAGCTGTTCAGCTCTTAAAAAATTTCCTTGAACGATTTAGATTAATCTCTCCATCATACATCCTTTCATTCGATTACGTAGGTTCTTACATCACGTTTGTTCGTTCCTATCTAATTTCGGTATTGAAAATATCCGATTTAATAATATTCTGGGATCCCCTAGGGTTTTGACGTTAACCGCACACAAAATTTCAAAGGGCAAAGTTGTCATTATTTGACAATTCGTTATTTGATTTATTTCCGTACAATCATTCATAGTATTTATCCCGGGGCAATTTCAACCCTAAAATACTTCATCGGATCCTTGTCTGGATAAAATGTGAATATAAAAATTCATATTAAACTTTACA
>JAUMHB010022387.1:2452-23534 GCA_032359685.1 Pittosporum tobira
ACTTCAATCACTATTTTTCTTTTTAAAATTATAATATTACTACTTCAATCATTATTCTCCTTTTTAAAATTATAACATCAAACAAATTTTTTAAACTCCGTAAAAAATCAAAGTGTTGCAATATTTTTGGGGCGGAGGGAGTATATGTCATTATTATGTACTATTTATTTTTTTATTTGTTAAAAATTATTTAAACTTATTTAAATAAGTAAAAATGACTTTATAAAATGGGATATAGCTACTTAAACTTGTGTTACACTACAAAAGTCTTTTAACATTATTTTTGGGCATGTAAAAAGTCTTTTACATGCAGTGGACCAATTCCAATTGTCGTATTTTTAATCAGGTGGGCACTGTTTTATTGTGAAGCGGAAGCTAGACTGTCACGGTCGATTAATGGCGGTTGGGTTTAGTCGCATACTTGCAAGGCTAAATACAACGGTCACTCTCCTATTTCAGTAAATAAATAAATAAATAATTGTGTCAATTCTCATAATATTGACCACATCCATTGATAGGTGCATGGCTCACGAGTTATTGACTTTGATATGATTATTAGTCACCCATAAAGACTAAATCTTTTTTTTTGTGGGTGCATAAGACTAAATCTTTACCACCTTATTATGGCCGGGTCAGACTTTTGTGTGGGAAGGTGTTCGTTTAGCCACGTTTACCAAAAATTAAATAATGAAAACAAGAATGTTATGCTGAATAATATTGATTAAGCTGTTAGGTGGTTTAATTTGTTTTAGATACCGATGATTTAGGATATAAGTTGAGCCAAGATTGAGAGATAAATTAGAGATTCACTTTGTTCGTTTGACACAATTTATTTTAAAATAATTTATAATTTATTTATTAATTAAAATATATTATAAATTTAAAAAAATATTAATTAATTAATTTTTAAAAATAAATTATATTCACTTTGTTCGTTTGACACAATTTATTTTAAAATAATTTATAATTTATTTATTAATTAAAATATATTATAAGTTTAAAAAAATATTTATTAATTAATTTTTAAAAATAAATTATAATCAAATGTGTCAAACAAGTCATATATATATATATATATATATAATGAAAGAAGTGCGTGCAATTTAGAGTTTTGTAGACAACTACACATATGAGTCAAGTTCATATTCGTACTCATTTTTTTTCATACTTCAAATCTTAAATTTTTTGTTATAATTTTAACTATTTATTAAATATTAGTTATAATTTAATTTGTAAATATTAGAGGGTTGAGACCGACGATATAGAGAATATCTAAAGAATGAATATAAAGGGAAATTTTAGTCCATAACGTATAGAGGAAGACGAATGAAAGTAACGAATTCTCTTTTACAGAAGAATGATTGAATTTACCACCCAAAAAAAAAAAAAAAAAAAGAAGAAGAAGTAACGAATGTTGGGCCATAGCTGATAGAACTGATAGAAAAGTAAATGTGAGTTAAAAATGGTAAAGTTTATTTTAAAATAAATTATAATTTATTTGTTGAGTTAAAAAAATATTTATTGACTAATTTTTTAAAATAAATTAATAATATTATTATACTTAATTTATAAAAAAAAAATTAAATTATTTTTTAAATTTAACTTTTAAAAATAAACTATATAATCAATTCAACCAAACAGTGCCGAAGCTTCCGTGGGAGAACATGAATTTTGAGGTTTTCAAAATCTAATGATCAATTCTTTAAACATAATTGGCAACGATAGAGTTTTAAGATAAAGCAAAATAAATAAATGACATAATTATTTTACTTGTACTCTCTCAATTATATAACCACAAACACATCTCTCAGTTTGTGGGTCCATGGGCCCCAGATTATTTATTTATTTAACGTAAAATCATATAATTTGTTTTAGTAATTATTTTGGTTAGACTAATTCCTATTTACTTGGTCTCGTCAGGAACTCGGTTTTTTAAAATAATTGAGTAGATTATATTCCTTGCTAAAATGAAAGAAATATAAATTAGTAAAAAGGAATACCCTTCAAAAATTAATTTTTGATTAAATAGTATTTGAATATTTTTTTCTTAAATAATAATTTTTTTGTACTATATTTTTTAATTTTTATACTCTAATTTCTTTTTGATTCACGTGGTCATTGGGAGCGAACCTGGATCGTATTTGGTTGAATTTATTTAATTTAATTGTCGTGGTCCTCGTGGACCAAGGATTGTATGGCGGGTTGTGGCTCCTAGCTTTTTCCAAATCACATCGATGTTTCGTCCATCGCCCCAGCCCGTAGGTCCAAGTTTATTCATGTAAGCTAACCAATACAATTAGAGCACTCAAATAAATGAAATAAGCTCCAAACAACTTTTTTTATTATTATTGTCGTATCCGGCACAGGAATCGCTTTCTTTGGAGTAAGGGTTTTGTTTGATAAGCGCATTTTAAATTTATTGAAATTTAATTTTAAAATTTATTAAGATTAAATTTTATTTTTTATTTTTTATTTTTAAATTTAGTATATCAATCACAACTATTTGTTGTATTTGAGTGTAGTGACATTTTTAAATGTCTACTTATCAAATTAGCACTAATTAGAAGTCACATGTCACTATACTCCTCCGTCTGATTACTATAATCCTCCGTCTGATTTTGGTACCCTCTCTTTATGAATTTTTTTTGTTTTCTCAAAAAAATAATTTTGGTACACATTTTAATACAAATATGTGGTATATATTTAAAATAAAATAATTTTATGAGAATATTAAAATTTGTGTAGCTTAAAATTTATATCTCTCCTCAAAATAACTTTTCTTAAATTATTGACTTTAAGTGTTTTAGTTATTTTTTAAACAGAGGGAGTATGTATTAATTAAAAAATATATATTTATTATAAAAGTTTAAAAATGTTCTTTTTATCATATTAATTATTATTAATTTAACTACTATTTTCTCTCTCTATTTTAATATGCTAATTAATATATATAAGTGAAAACATTATACTCATTCCATCTTGAAAAAATTATCATAATTTTAAGAAAATAAAATCAGTACGAATTATAAGACAATTAAAAAAAATTATTTATTATATTTTATATGTATCTTTATATTTTTAACATTTTTGTATGTAATAACTTCTATTATATCAGAATATATTCAATATAAAATGTCCAAATTTATTTTTAAAATTGGCATTAAAAATTTGTTATAAATTTTAATAAATAAAAAAAAAATTACGGAACTAACAGAGTAATATATTAGCTCCAGAAATTTTTTAATAAACGAAGGCATTAGGGAATGGACAACTGATTCCGGTGACTTATTCTCTATAATTATATGCATAAACAAATGGATTGGAAAAACATAGAAGCAAGAAAATGGTGTTGTCTGGATTGTAGCATTTAACCAGAAAACGCGGAAGTAGTAAAACCAGAGTAACAAGTTTAAACTATACACTTCACTAGTTGTTTGAAAAAAAATAATGACTCAAATTTAATAAGTACTAATTTTTAATATTTATCTACTTAATAATTATGTTTTAAAAGCGGTAAACGGACTTAGGCGGTAGACAAATGATTTAGCGCTTAAACAGTCTTAATTGAATATAAGTGAAAATTAATCGATCGTACACGTCCAAATATTCAATTCACTTAAGGGTTTGAAGATCTTTTAGTCGAAAGAAGATAAATATTTTTAAAATATTATTTAACAATATTAATAACATTTATGATTATTTTTAAAAATATTTTCTTATAACCTGATGGAGTGTTTTTTTTTTTAAAAGAAAATTGATATTTATATTTTAAAATTTTCTACTTAGACTCTATTATATAATTCATAAAGTATAATTAAATTAAAATTTTAGAAATATAAATATCTATTACCGTGCTTTGAATCACGGAGTACTTATTAACGAATTAACGATACACGATATAAATATAAATAAAAAATAATATTCTAAGTTTGCAAAATGCAGTCAAGGTGGCTGTCTCCTTTCCTTCCTCCCGCGTGACAACATCACCTCCCGCAGCCAATGGCCCACCAGTTATCATGAAATTAATTGCACCTTTAATTGTATGACCAATGGAATATAAGTCATCAATTTCCCTATGGAAAGGGTTTTTGCTTCAGGGGTGCTTTTTCTTCGTGTGTTTGAGAGTTGGCTTGTGCTTCTCAAAGTTCAATTTTTGTGCTTCTCGTCAACTGGGTTTTGTACTTCCGGGATTGTCTGAGTTAGCTAAATTTCAAGAAAACTGGATTTTGTTGTTCTGGAAAAAATGGATTTGCTTCATGGCCATATTCTGCTACTTTATAGAGAAAGAAGCACCGAAAGTACCCACAAATGGTAAAAAATTCTTGTGGTGGCTTTTAGCAGGGTTTTGGCCGGATTAGGTGTATTTGTTTCCTTGATACACAGCAGAGAAACAGACAGCTTCTATTGGTTTTGATTTTCACATAACCGGGTAAGGCTTTCCAGACGTTTATAATAATGTCTGTCCTTCATTTTAACATGATAGAAAGCAAATTTTGCTGCTTATACAGCATCTGCCTTCAAAATTTAATGAACTTTTTGGCACCTGAGACTTAAATTATGTAGGTAGCCTGTGTATTAGGTGAAATTAAAATTTTCTCAATTGGTTAAGTATTCCCCTTTTTTTTTTTTGCATGTCATTTGTAGTTCTACTCAATTATATCTTTACTGCTTTACCTAACTTGTCAAGATAATAATATCCTTTGAAATACAGTAGTTATCTTATCAGTCAGCTTTCCTGGTTATTAAATTTACCAAAATTACATAATATCAGTGATTCTGTGCGCGTAAGAATGGTTTGGAGTTTGGAAAGGAATATTTGTAAATTATTTGATTTTTAACTTTTTAACTCCTGTTTGACTTTGAAGTTGTGGATTTTTAGATGTGTTTACCTTGTAATAGCTGTGCAAGATAATATTTTTCTTCTTTTTCCCTTTAACCCCCTTCCTCTAGCTCAATGGCATGGACTTAGATTCGATTTGCCAAAGTTGAAGTGCTGTTTATGTGTTTCCTACTTGAAAAGCAAGCTCTCCACTTTGTGGTCCGAGTCAGACATAAACCTCAAATTTGTAAAGTCATTTCTTTTTACATGAAAATTGCATATTTGAAGGATCTTGCTAAGAACAGTTTTTAGGTACAGTATCTATTTTGTGCAAGAACCATATACTTGAAGCTTTTGATTCAACTTTATTCGTTTGCAGAGCTAGGATACTTCCCTTTTGGATGGGGAATGATCTAGCTGAAGTGGTGGACACACTTCCACCTCTTCGTGCTTTGAAGGTATAGTACACCATGATATTTTATTGTCACGGTATGTTCCAAAATTAGTGATTATATTACATTCATTCCAAAATTAGAGATAATTATTCATCTTTGGTACGTTCCAAAATTAATGGTAAGTTTCTATTTTGGTATCTCAAAACACCATGATATTCTTAATTTGTCATTTCATTATAAGCATAGATGAAATGTTACACCATCTTTAAAAGAAAATTTGTCTTAGAAACACCTTCCAGAAAAATTATTTTAGAAACACTTTCCTTTTATATAAAAATTGTAATGGAACATCTATTTTTTTGAAATAACCTTTTTTTTAAGATATCTCTAGATTTTGGAACGGAAGTAGTAATAATTATTATTTCAGGGTACTACTAGTAGTACTGCTATTTGGTTTTCATTTTTATTATGCTTTAGAAGATAAAAGTATATTACAAGTTAATTTCTCAAAATAAAAATTCATGAGTTATAGTTCGTTACAGGTGCATCGTCTAATGTGTACAGAACTCCAAAAATTGGTTGACAGTGTTGCAAATATATTTCCAGAAATAGAAGCGGCCCGTCCTCGATGCTCGTCAGGCATACAGGCACTTTGTTTGTTAAATAATGCACTTGAGAAAGCCAAATTACTAATTCAGTACTGCAGTGAGTCCAGTAAGCTCTACTTGGTATGTATCATAGAACAGTTGACATAAATTATGATATGATATTTTTTATTTTTTTTTAATAAAAGAAGTCGGTTTATTATTAGGTGGGTGAGTGGGACAGTTTCTATTTGGTATCGTTCATGTTAATATTTTCCATTTCATATTACCATGTGATGTTGATACTACTTCCCACAATATTTCAGGCGATAACAGGGGATGTAATACTATCAAGATGTAAAAAAACAAGGAACATGTTGGACCAAAGTTTGACCCAGATTCAACAACTGGTTCCCGTAATACTGGCTTCGAAGGTTAGCTAAATGACATGCCCTTTTGAAATTTTTGTTCTCTTCTTTTTCTACTAAATTAGTTTTCATCTGCAGATATCTCAAATAATTTCTGATCTTAGAGGTGTAACATTTAACTTGGACCCGCAAGAAGAAGAGGCCGGGAAGGTTATGAAAGCATTACTCCAGCAGTACGCATCTGCAACAGATTCAATTGAAGAATATGCAATTCAGTCTATTCAACTTGCAGTTTCAAAGCTTCATATGACATCCCGAAAGGCTATCTTGATAGAAAAGAGATCCATCAAGAAGCTAGTCGATATAATTGGTGATGGTGCTTACGAAAAGAAGCAAATCCTATTATTCCTTCTGAATCTTCTGAAGAAGTATGAAAAATCTATTGCGAGAGAGCAAATGGAGAATTCTTGTGTAGAGCATGAAGAATCTATTTCTTTAGCGAGCTCTTGTGATAATTTCATTGAAATGGAATCTTGTAGACATGACAAGGCTCAGATTGACATGTTAAATAGGCCTACACCACCAGAAGAGTTTAGGTGCCCATTATCATCAAGATTGCTTTATGATCCTGTAATCATTGACTCTGGTCAAACTTTTGAAAGGATGTGGATACAGAAGTGGTTCGATGAAGGTCATGATACTTGCCCAGTGACTAAAAAGAAGCTGGCCAATTTTTCGATGATCCCTAATTCCACCATAAAGAACCTAATTTCAAAGTGGTGTACAGCGTACGGAATTACCATTCCTGACCCTTTTGTGCAGTCTGAAGCAGTCCATCCATGGGAGACTTCTTCCACTTCCATCGCTAGCTTGAGCAGTTCTATGTATAATCTTGGTCTTCCTGTTGATTTTAGCAATATATCACTTGGATCATTAGATACTAGCCAAAATTCAAACTCCTCTAGTGTTAGGATCACAAATAGAACTGTCCATCTGTTGAAGAAGACAGATAGCGATTCACCCAAATTGGTAAACGGTGCCAGCAGTTACACAAGTGATAGCGATTATTTACGTAAACTTGATGAGATTCCTTGGGAATCCCAATGCAGGATGGTTGAAGATGTCAAAAACCATCTCACATATGACAAGGAATCTGTTCGATATGCTTCAGGCGAGAATTTTGTTGAACCGCTCGTCAAATTTTTGAAGGAGGCACTTGATCTATGTGACTTAAATGCTCAGAAGGCTGGATGTCAGTTGTTGTTAACATTTGTAACCGAATGCAGGTAAATTCTTCTACTCTGTTGGATTACTAGTTCGACAATGATTTAACCACCAATGCTTTTATATTACAAGTTGATGATGCCGACATATCTTCATATTTCAAACAGATTTAAATGATTTAAATGCAGGTAAGTTGTTGATGATGCCGACAATGATTTAAATGCATATATCTTACTGTATTTGTTAATCTATTTTTTGTCTCCTCTTATGGATGTTTATTGCGGAATTTAAGATATGTAAAAATATCCACTATTTTGTAAATATATGTATAATTGAGAAAAAAGTATATGCATCATAGTTTATCCAGCAGGATACATTGGTGCAAAAAATACATAGCAAAACAGTGTCGTCTTACAAGAGAAAAAAAAAAGTCAAAATGATTCATTTTGTTAAAAATTTTGATCCTAACGGATGCACTGTGATGTATCCCCCCCATGGCCTCTATAAATTATGTGGTAAACATGTTTTGGCACTTCTTAAATAGTTAAATCCGTGTCACACCACAGCAGAAAGGGACAACTAAAAAGATGAAGTTCTACACTTCCACTGTTTTACATGACCATGACGTTGTTTTTTTATTAGTTCAGTAATAGTTATCCTATTCAATTCATGCCAACAAAACATTCATTGATGGTGTATCTAATATGTTGTATTCATACTATTCTCTCCTCCAATTTAATTTGATGTGAGTTGATTTTTGGCAGAAGCTGTGGTCAACACATACATGAAGGTGAATATGGTCTGTTGGCATCATTTCTAAATTCGGAAGTAGCTGAAGAGGCCGTCTCTATAATGGAGGTGCTGTCTCGGCACCGAAATTGTAGATCTAAAATCACAGGATCTGGTGCAATTAATTCTATCTTACAGATACTTGATATCCAGACAAACGAATTACATGTGCCAGCCGTTAGGATTCTATATAATCTATCCTTGGACAGCGATATTCAATCCCACATTGTTTCGACAGATTTTGTTCAGAAACTTGTTCCTTATTTAGAAGACGAGTCCCTTGCAAGATATTGCATAACTATCTTGAAAAATTTATGTGATCGCGAAGGTGTTCGAATCTCTATTGTGGAAACCGATGGATGTATTGCTTCCATTGCTAAATTGCTTGATATGGAAAGTAGTGAGAACCAAGAACACGCACTTGCTGTTTTCCTTTCACTTTGCTCTCAGCGTAATGAATATTGCCGGCTGGTCATGGAGGAAGGAGTTATCCCTGCCTTGGCCACCATTTCTATGAATGGAAGTGATAAAGGAAAGGCATTTGCTATGGAACTGCTCCGACTCTTCCGGAATTTCTCGTATGATGATGAAGAAGTACAAGAATGTCCTCAATCCAATCTTGATTTCTCAAGAGAGTCCCGTGAATACTGTAAAGAGCAGAAACCAGCTTCTAAGCTTCCTCGATTTTTCAGAAAGATATTCCCAAAATCAACCTTTAAGAATAAAAGATAGGAGTAAGATATAGGAGTGAGATATTTATTCCCTTCAAAGACCACTCAATGACTCTAGTCTGGTGTCATCATGGTTATAACATCGAATGATAGGATATGCCAGGTAAGGCTCTTGTCTTTCCAATAGCTGAAAGGTCTTCTATGGTTTTTCTAGAAAAGAAAGAGTGATAGCATCGCTACTAATATAGTAGTTAGTGTGACTAGATATGCGTAATCATATTAACTGTGATATTTGTTCCTTTTAGCTTTGATTAACCACCTGTACCATTTGTGGCAGCATGTATTTCGCAGATTTGTTGGTGATGTGAATGTATATAGTTTTGTCACTTGAGGTGTCTAATTTTATGGTCAGGTGTTAATTTTTTTCAACGTCCATAACTGGGCATTTATGCCCCTCATTGTTATATGTAATGGAACGATACTTATAGGCAAAATTGACGTGGTAAAGAGGATAGGGGACACTTTGTGGTTTTTCAAATTTACCCTTATTTTTTCCCCTTTTCCGCACACGAGAGAACTCTTGTTTTTGTTGTTGCCCTTATTTTGTGAATTTGAAGCTTCTGGCCACATAATTATTTCGGTAATTTATGAGTTATATAGTTTTGTGAAGATCTAATTTTCTTGTTCGTTAAACCGGACTAGAGTAATTTTAGACTATGTTCCCTTTCAGGGTTTATTCTTTCTCAATATGATGGTTGAATCAAGTGCACAAGATTCTTGGAGTTCTTGGTGCTCAGAAATATGTATATTAAGTGTCGACTGGAGTTTTAGGTTGGATTTGCTGGGAGATCTGAAGAGCTCCTACTTAAGATGACTAAGTTGACTACTATTGGCACTTGACAATTTTGGAAATATTGACTTCACATCATTCTGTTCTTAACTATCCATGCTCATTCAATTTATCTACATTTTCACCATTATCAAGAATCAAAAACATAAAGGTCCAGTGAAATTGATTATTTTTGGAGTAAGTTTGATAAACAAGGAACTATAAGTTCAAGACTTCAAGTCTAATACTAGGAGTACCTGGGTTTGTTTGGTTGAATTTGTCAAATTAAGTTTACAACTTAAATTTGACTTAATATTGAATTTAAGTTTTAAATTTATTTTTTTGAATACATTTAAACTGATTAAATATAATAATTTTATCACATTTGAATTTTATAATATCTAAATATTGTGTAAATGGCTACCGAGAGGATGAACAGAACGTTCCCAAGTGAGGTTAGCAAGTGCTTGGTAATAAATAAATAATTGAATCTGAAAGGTTGTAATTACTTGCGGGTTGCTGGAGTAGCTCGGTAGAGCGTGTGTCTGTTAACCACAAGGCCGAAGGTTCAGGCCCCATGAGGTCCATCGTACTCAACTTTTTTAATATGAGATTGAAAAATGTGATTAAAGGTGTAGGACTCTATCTAAAATACTTTATTACTTTCTATAAATATCTAAAGTGAAAAGTTTAATGCTAAACAAACTTTATTATTTTCTCCATTCAACAAAAATCATATTTTCTAAAATTTTTAAATACTAAATATAATTTCATTATGTTTAATTATGAAGTATAAATATTTTATTTATTAATCATAGTATGATAATATATACATCATAATAAACTTGATCAGTTTTATTTTATACCGTCATCAATGAGAATGAAATTACATTTATAGAAAAAAGAAAATGAGAAATGATCATGTAATGATAGAAGCATTCCTTCTTTTGGCATTACTAAATTATATTTTTAAATTGATAAATTATAGGAGACTGATATTATGTGCATCATATTACATGTATTGTGTGTGTGTGTGTGTTTGTAATATATATATATATATATATATTACAGACAGACATGTGTGTAATCTATACTAACTATATATTAATAACGTAACTCTGGTACTTTGGTACAATAATAATCACTCAATACAATCACAATTCTGTTACAATTTATATTTTCATCACCTATTACAATTCATATTTATCAAAATTTAAACATACTATAATTTATACCTGTGAGAACCACCATCGTCATGCACAGAAATCGGCATAGGCATGTAACTTTGCCAAAAATTGAAGTTTTAATTTATTTTTTTTTGTAAAAACGCCTTGTAAACATCATAAATTAAATAATATTATGATAGACAAATTTTTGTGCGGATAAAAATGTTTGATTTGAAAAATTGTGCAGTAAGTAATTTTACGATGGGTCGGGAGAAAAACCTTAGCCCCAAAAGGGCAAAAATAATTAAAGTTTGCAAGCCCAAGATTTTAACCTATTAAAACTAATATGAAAATTGACATAATCATGTAAACTTGGCCCAAGTAAAAAGAAAATTCAAATGCTTTTGGACTTGGTCAAAATTGTAAGTCAAAAAGTGGATTAAGGCATAAAAAGGGGTGGGCCAAAAGCCCACCATTCATAGAATTCGACAGGCCCTTTATGGTGTGTGTGTGTGTGTGTGTGTGTGTGTGTGTGTATAAGTGCTGGTGGTAGAAAAAAAAAAGAAGAAAAGTTGGACTTGGCCTTTTAAGTGTCAAATTTTTGTGAGAGCTAAGTGTTGTAATATTGTGGTATCTTGGGACAAGGCACAAAATATCTTCTACTTCCTCCTTAAGGCTGTCGAAATTCAGACTCATTTTGCTACAAGAGAAGAAAGAATTATAGAGAACTATATAGAAAGAGAAAATGAAAAAAAAAAAAAACTATCAAAGTTCTTGAGATTTTTTTGTACAACACAACTTAAATCCCATCTTTAACACATAATATTCCAAGAAAATCATTAAACCTCACTACAAGAGGGTCACAAAAGAGAGTATAGGAAGAGTGCAGAGTTCGGGTAAGGCAAGATAATGAAGAAAAAGGCTCATCACCTTGTGCTTGCCTTGTTGCCTCCAAGAAATGTATAAAACTTAACCCTAGCTTAGTTTTCTTTTAAGAGACCACTGATTTTATGTGGTTACAAGAAATATATGTCAAATCTAGGGTGATATTGTGATAGCCAAGCATGCTTAGTTACGGTTAAAATAGTTATATGCATGGCGGAAACTGATGATATCATGTTGGAGTTTTTGTTAGGATTGATTGTTTGGTTTGTGGATATAAAATATGTTAGATCATATTATCATACTAGAATGGTTGAATGATGATTTAAAGATGGTTTTAAGTATTATTGCTGAGGTATGAGTTAACTTGGCCAAAAAGAGACCATGCATGCATGATTCCCGAGTAGCCCAGGAAAACTCAGAAACGTTGATTTTCACGGTAAAATCCATATAAAATAATCTACTCGTGTGATTGGTGCAAAAATTTTTTGTGGTGAAATATAACTTATATAAGAAGGTGTTTGGAAAATTAATTGAGCAAAAATGGTAAATTTATATTTTTGGCGGATTTTTGAAAAAAGGACAGAAGCAAATCCAATTTTCTGGAAAAATCCTAATTTTGGCCTAACTTTGGAAGCTTGTCAAAAATAGTATACACATGCATAAATTATGAAAATTTTTGTGTGCAAAGTGGGATAAGTTATGTTTACTGTCCCACAAGAAGCTCTCGATTTTTTTACTATTTTATAAAAATGTCCAAAATAGGCTGCTGAAAAGCACTGTTAGAGTAAATTTTCTGCAGGAAATACCGAACTTCAAACTAGCATAACTTTTTCATACGAAATCGATATTTAGCCCTTTTTATGTCAAAAAGAAGATCTGGAAGTCTAGTTTATGAGTAGACTAAAATCATAGTCATATCTATTTCTCAGAAAAAGTTAGTAAATGACGAAGGCTACTGGTGCAGTATGTTAAAAAAACTGCATATGGTAAAACTTAAGTGTTAAAAAAGGCTTAAAGGTATAGAAACCCTAAAATGACGTTTTTGAGTTATTTTGATGTTAGGGATTATTTTGGAAAAAACCGAGGCCAGATTGTTAATATCAAGTTAGCCGGTCCAAAGGCAAATACACTTCCGATTCTATGTTGCATGTTAAATGTTCATAAAAGTGCTTTGAGTACACATTTTCTAAAATGAAACCATGGCTCGAATTTTTATGTTATGCAAGTATGAAATTATTTTTAATGAAATGATGAGTATTGCAAATGATATGGTAGTAAGACCGATAAATTTCCCGGGATCCAATAGGAGCGAGTCCTATTGAGCAAGACGTAATTTCCTACTTTGAGATGTGCACATTCTCTGACGATCCCAATTTGGTCCGTACTATATGTTAAGACTAAATGGGGAATGAGACGATAATGATGGCTACGAAAGTTGTTTTGCATGCTCACTTGTCATAATGCTGTGATACGGTAAAAATTGTTATGTTTAATAATGGAATATTTTACAAAGTTTATGATAATTGTTATTATGGATTTTGAGTTGTACTTGCTGGGTTATTGGCTCACTGTTCTACATTTCATGTCCCATTTCACAGCTAGGAACCCGCGAAGGACCACGTCGAGCAACGAAGAGCGAACTGCATGTTTAGACGAACAACGAGAAAGGTAGAACATATGGGATGTTTTTGTCTAACCTAACAGAGCCAATTTTTGGATGTAAATTTGTTTTTTATCGAAGCATGATTATAATAACTAGATAAATTTATTTTTCGCACTAAATGTATAGTTGTAATAAGCTATGGGGCAAGCATACTGAGAGAGAGATAATCGAATAATCCTGATTATCCAAAGGATGAGGTTGACGCACGATTTCCAGTAGTATTAGATGTTAAGGGAAATCGGGGTCGTCACAATACCAATGCCTCTTATTTAAATAATATTTTTTTTCATTTCAATTCTTAAATTTTGGAGTCATATTTATCAAACTATTTTCTTAAAGTTTATTATTTTTAGTTAAATGATACTAAAATAAAATATTTAAATTAAATAATTCTACTACTATCAATACTTATCTAACTATTAAATAATTTTACTTTTATTCATCTAGACTTTTATTTTAGAGTTATATTTATCAAATTATTTTTTAGTAAAATAAAATTTAAATTCAATAATTTATAATAAGTCATATTTATCAAACTCTTTTCTTAAAAATACATTGAAAAATTATGATTACACATTACACTTTGTATATGTGTTAAATATATTGAAAAATATAACATATAAATATATTAAGCATACGAAAATACTTTAAAATATAATACATAAATACATTTTTGGAATAATTTAAAATTTGTGTTGAACATAATCAAAAATTTAAGATAATTAAACTTAGACAAAATGAGTATGATTTTAGTTTGTAAGATGTTCTTCTTTTGAATATTGTCTCAATCCTGATTTTTATGGCAGTTCAATAAAGTTGTGGTATATGTATCTAAAATAAGTTTATTAACCCACTACAATTATTTTCTTTTCCTTTTTCATTTTCCAACTCAAACATGCATTTTTTTAGTATTTATACTAGACATTGACTATCGAATAACTACATGAATAAATTTGTACACTTTTAATATTTTTAGCATTTTTTATTTTATTTTTTTGTATTTTAATTATGTAGATATGAATCATTATTTTACCTTTTTAACAATGGGGACAAATATGCTTTTTTATTTTATTTTTTTTATAATTTTCAAATATTTATTTTATGCAAGGTGTGAGTTGATATCTCTCTCTAATTGGTTGGCCTTCTTCATATATTTTAAATAATGATTAAATTTATAATTTGTATAATTAAAAATGAATATTTAGCTAACAAAATAATTTTAAAATTAAATAATCTTTGTTAGATATATTTTTTTAATTATAAAAAATTTTAAACATATATTTTTTCATCTCAAATACATATAAACAACATATTCTTAAACAACTCGTGTTTTGCACGAGATTTAAAATTAGTATAATATAATAGATTAAAATAATATACAATATCTAATACTTTATGTTGCACATAATTATATATACTATGTTTATTCCATTTTCTCTTTAATTAATATTATAAATTTGTCACCTAATGCTCAATTGAGAAATATGGACGTTTAGGTGGAAGTAACAACAACTTATTTAGTAGAAATATAAATTTCTTAAATTGTAAACTAAAAGGAAATTAACGTATGCTTATGTTGGGCTTTTTGACAGTAAAATCCAGTCCACTGTTACAAGCAGGCTGTGATTTAGAACTTGGACTTCTCTATTGGGCCCTATTACTCAGTCCACTGTTGAAATTTATTTCAACCTACGACCCGGAATTACAAAGGTTTCCCCAGGGTTTTCCCGCTGAATTCAATCAGGACAATTTCAGGCTTTATTTGTTGAAATTAAACTTGTAGTTGTGCCGAGGAATTCGATTGATGGCGGCCGAATCATGGGAGGGAGGGGAAGAAACACGATTAATTGGAGGACATAAGCAGCTAGTCGTGGATGATGAGCTCCGGGAGATGGCGAAGAATGCTGCGTGGAGTGTGAGCTCTTGCAAGCCCGGTAATGGCGTTCTCTCTCTACGCGATAACAACCTCGATTCCTACTGGCAGTATGTTTACCTTCATACAAGGCTACTTCGTATTATAAACCGATACAAATAAAGTAACAAATTATACTCCCTCTGTTAGAATTTTAGATATAACTTTATGACTCAATTTTTGTAATCTTAAAATTTAAAATTGATATAAATTCAAAGTGAAAATGGTAATTGGTAGTAACTTAGTATTTTTGGTAATCGTAGTACCCTTTAGTTAGTTTACAGTTATGATTACCTGGTGTACATTCGTTGGTGATGTATTGTGTCGCACCCTAGGGCAGCGGATACACCGTTATCAAAAAAAAAAAGTTAGTATCAAATTTGAACTGTAAGATTTCAAAATTGACTAAAAAATTCAAAAGTGTATTTCTTAATTTGAAATGAAGGTAATAGTAATATTACATAGGTAGTATTTTTGTAGAAGCTGATTTCCATGGATACAGATCAGATGGAGTGCAGCCTCATCTTGTGAATATTCAATTCCAGAAGAAAGTTAAGCTCAAAGTTTGTAATGGAAATTTCATTTGATTCTATTTTTGGCAATCTTCATTTGATGTTTCATTATTGTTGTTTTATTTTATTTATAAGCCTTTGTTTTGTGTTTAGTTAGTTGTTCTCTATGTGGATTTCAAGCTTGATGAGAGCTATACCCCAAGTAGGATTGCTATTAGTGCTGGTGATGGATTCCATAATTTGAAGGTAATCTTTTTTACTTGTTAGTTATTAATAATGTTGGACTCGAGTATATATAGTCTCTTGGGATTCTCCATTTTATACTGGATTATAAGAACAACATAAGTAATACTTGTAATCGCCAAATATCTGTCATACTTGGGGTAACTAACACAAACATATATGATGTTTGCATTGTTTTAGGAGATTAAAACTGTGGACCTTGTTAAGCCAATGGGTTGGGTGTATATTTCCTTGTCTGGAACTGATCCATGGTAAGCAGTGGCAGCTTTCTGTATACGTTCTGTATCTGCAGTTATATTGTTGATCCTCTTCTTTACTTGACGTTGATCCTCTTCTTTAATAGAGGACGATTATTTATACAACTGGTTTTAATTGAGCAATACGTATTTCATTTCTTTCTTATACAACTTCAATGATGTAGCAGATTAGTGTTTGAAGCCAATAGGAAGGAAGCCACAATTAAGTAGCTTCTTCCAGATCTGGCTCATTTTTTTCGTATTTCCTATTGCAATTTATTATTTTATGTAATGTTTAAAGATGTGAAGTTCAGACGGACCTTGAATGTTAGTTCTTACTTCTTTCTCATCATTCTGGAAGGCTGAACATGAAGGATTAATGAAAATTTGAAAAAAGAACCTCATAGGCTCACATAAAGGAATCTGTTTTATACCAAGCTTGAAATGCTTCTAGAGGAAGTTATAACACTTGAAAACATAGTCTTTGAATTTCCATATACAACGTTACATTTCCTACATTGGGAAGATTAGCTGGAGTGACTGACAGAATTTGAACTCTAAGGATTTAGGAAGATTAACTGGTTTAATTTTTTAAGAATGTTACACAGGTCATGCCTTATCTTATTCATTTGAAAAAGCAAATAGGAAATTACCTAAGATGCATTGACTCTGAAGTGATGTTCTAAAGTTTTGTACATGCAAAAATAAAAGTTTCAAGGCTTCGTATTTTGTTTTGCAAATGATGATGTGCATTGCTATGATTTTTTTTTATGCAGGGAAACATTTGTTAACACTTTCGTGTTGCAAATTGCTGTGCTGTCGAATCATCTTAACGGGAGAGATACACATATCCGCCAGATAAAAGTTTATGGGCCTCGACCGTATGTGATAAGTTTTTTTTTTTTTTTTTAAATTTAATTTTTAAATTATTATTAATGATTATCTACCTCACGAATCAGTAATAACTAATTCTTACGTCTACTTCAATCCTGCTGCTCTGTTTCAGGAACCCTATTCCACACCAACCGTTTCAATTCACTTCCAGGGAGTTCATTACCTACTCAACTGTAAGATGAGGAATTCTTTGCCTTGTGAGTGAATAGATTACTGATAGCAATGTTGTGTAACGATCTGTTTCCATGCGCCTTCTAACTAACATGGATTGAAACTGTAATTAACTTCATTCATTAAGGATTTGCATTAGCTGGCTGTTAAAGAAAAAGTGCTTTATATCTAGTGGTATATTGTTGCGGTCATTTTTATACTGGTAATATTCTTCCCCTATTTTCTGCTTCTAAGTAAGATTTAAATTTAAAAAACAATTTAAGTAAGTTCCAACAAACAGAGATATAAACGTATTTCTAGAAAATTAATTTCAAGATCCGAAAAGCATACTATTTCCAAGAAAAAGTTCTCTAGAAAAAGTCAACAACCAGCGAAAAGATGACTAATAATAAGCGAAAAATAAAGCTTCCTCAAGTTTGAGATTGAAGTGACACACTGGGCAGGAGGGTTTCTTCTTCAGCCGAGGTCCAATGCAATTGTGATGAAACACATGAGAGCAAGGCAGCCAACAGGTATTGACTTATTCTTCTTCACCGTCGAATTCAGTCCCTATCTTTTCTTTTTGTTGCTGAATATCACCCGAACATATACGGCAAACTCCCTTTTTTCGTTGCATCTCCTCCCCATTAAAGGGCATAAACAAACCCTGGATAGCTTGATTTAGAAACCACCTCAATACCTTCTTTTTGTTGTTTACTTTTTGGTGCGGTTGCATAAACAGCATCTCTTACGCTTGTTAGAATAAAATACCAAGACGCGTCCCGGGCGTGCTTCAAAAGGTTAGCAACTAACTTGCTGAGTTTCTCTAGACGTTTCTCCTTCGCCATTGCTTCGTATTCGTCATCGGATAGAACTACTTTTCTTTCAATATGTACCGTTACAACAAGTTTTTTGTGGGCGCAATTTGGCAAGCCTTTAACCGTTTCGTGAGCCTTGTTTAAGATTAGTTTTATTAATGCTTCACGATTATTAGCCAGGTCGTGAATAACTTTGGCAATTTTACGTCTCTCCATCTGATTCGCTCTAACGGGAACGGGATGTTTTTCTCAGAAACAATTTCAGAAACGAAAGCCCAGAATGGTGATGATCGATCCAAAGTTATGGACTTGGCCGGAAACTGTGACCGAGTGTTTGCCGATGAACTGGTCCCACGACGGGAGGTGGCTTTTAGAAGATTGAAAGCACTGATTGATGATGAATTGAGCATATCAGGGAGTGAGGGATCATCCCGTCCACATATATTACCCAAAGCAGAGACTTGAATGTAGGAGGAGGAATTGGATAAGTGTAACCATGTCTGATCAAGTAGAGAGATCTGAAGGAAACGCATTAGAATCAATGCCATCTATTTATAATTGATCAAGCAGTTTCCTAGTTGGAAAAGAAGATTAAATATACTAGTAATTATGATTAAATTTTTCGTAGTATGGAAAGAAGATTAAATATAGTATTAGGAATCCTAAATGCATTAACGTTGTTGATTTTTATATTTATAATTACTTAGGAAATTTAATTGTCCAGACTCCGTAAATGTAGTGTAACATCAGTGAACAGAAAAGGAAAATATCTTCAGGTTTGAGGTTGAAGTTAGACATTGGATAGGTGGGCTTCTTCTTCAGCCAGGGTCCAATGCAACTGCGATGGAAAGCCGGCAGTTATCTGACTTCTTCTTCCGATTCAGTCCTTACCGTTGATTTTTGTTGATGCATTATATTTATAATAACGGTCTCACCTAAACATATAGCGCAAATTTCTTTGCTTTCTTGTTGCTGCTCCCTCCCTACCGCACGTAAACAAACCGTGCATAGCTTGATTAATAGCCCCCCATTCAATAGCCTGCTTTCGCACTTGTGCTCCTCCAAGCTGCTTATATATATATATATATATATATTGGTGCGCTCACACTTGCAGCAATTTTTTATTTTTTATTTTTTTTTTAATTTTCACTAGAATAAAATGCCAGAATTCATTATCTTTGGAGTGCATCAAAATATCGGCAACTAACTTGTTGAGTGTCTGAAGTCGTCTCTCCTTCTCCATTGCTTCATATTCATGATCGGATAGATTTACTTTTTCTTTCAATACTCACCTTTTGTAAAGGATAAGACACAGACATGTCTCAAGTTAGATAAAATCATTATTTAGTTAAATGAGTTCATAGACTTTGTCTAAATTAGACAGATGAGAGTGGTTGATAACCTTTTGAGTCAAATGTATTTTATCTACCGCAGCCTGTAAATAGATCAATCAATCAGAAAAAAATACATTTGAATTGACGCGCAAGATATCTGTTACCTAATTCTATAGGTCATTAAGCGAATCGCAAAATAGTTCGCATATTATTTCTCTATATTAAGCGAACTCATTTGCATATTATGAACAAATATAATCAAGGGAAAATAAGAGCGATATTAATGGTACTTTTTTGTTTATTAATAGTCAATTGACATATATAGACATGTCAATCTATAAATATTATGTTCTGATGGAAATATTTAAGATTATATACATAGTTCAAGCACTATAAACACCATAATTAGCTAGCATATAGAGACTTCACACGGTGTTATCACTACTTTGTCATACCGCATGCCTGTACTTGCACCGCCTATCAAGATGTAGCTCGAATGAGGTAACACGGATCTAAGTTTCTTTACTTGTAACTCGTGACTGCAATTTGAATGATTTTTCAGTGTTTCAGGAGCCTTGCTCGAGATTAATTTTATTAATTCCGCATGATTATCTGAATCTTGAAAAACATGGCCGTCGTTTCTTGCGATTCTCTCTAACGGGAATGGAGCATTTTTCTCATAAATGGCTTCAGATAATGATAATTGTGACAGGTCGTCAGAAATGATAGACTTGGCCGGAAACTGTGATGATTGATTGCCGATAAACTGGTCCAACGAGAGGTTGCTATTAGTGCTACATTGAAATTAGAGAGTTGAGCCACAAGAGATCTGAAGGATAATCCCGTCAGTATTAGAGGTGTTCTAAAATAAAACTGAGTATTCATTGTTAACTATCATACTCGACTATTATTCAAAAATTAATCAACTCAATAAAATTCTGTCGCTTCGGATGTCAAACACTGAATATGGAGTAGTACTGATGCTTACATATTTGTAATTGATCACGCAGTTTGCTAAGAAAGAAAAGAAGTTTAAATATGGCGATAATGATGAAGTTTCTCTTGGTAACAAAGAAGATTAAATATGGCTGTAGGAGTTATGACAATGACATATGTTAGGAATCCTAAATGCACTGAAGCCGTTGATTTGATTTGATTGACGTGTTGTATTATGAAATTGAAAAGTTTCTTTTTTTTTTTACTTTTTCTTGAAACAACAGTGAATTGTCCTCATAGTTTTACTAGTTGTTCTTTATATTTTAAAAATAAAAATTAAAAACGTCATTTGGCAACTAATAGATTCCTAATTTTACATCTGAAGTATTTTTCGAATTAATTACAATACTTAATACGTCAAAGTTTATTATACTAAAGGATTTAGAGATTACTTTTACGAAATAATATGATATAAATAGAATGAATTATTTCACATAAAATCCATTATTACAAAATATTTAACACACGCTTTCAATATTATAATATACTTCATCCATCTCATAAAAAGTGATTTGATTTGAATTTTTTGGTCAAATTGACCAAATTTTAAATTAATAATTAACCTTATATATTTAGGTATTTAAACAAATAAAA
>JAUMHB010022387.1:23634-46955 GCA_032359685.1 Pittosporum tobira
TTGAATTTTTTGGTCAAATTGACCAAATTTTAAATTAATAATTAACCTTATATATTTAGGTATTTAAACAAATAAAAGTTAGATCTAGATTATAGTTCATTGCTTATCTACATATAGATTAATAGTAATTTTGATTCAAAAATGATCAATTTAACTAAAAAATTTAAACATGCCATTTTTTATGGGAGAGAATGAGTATTATTTTTAGAAGTAATAATGATTTACATGGGGAACAGCCTCAGTCTATCATCTATGCCATGAATCAGCAGCAGCAAGAAGAGTAAAGAGTTTCAATAGGACGTCCAATAAACCGCTATCGACCAAAAAAGATGCTCATTTCGGTAATTAGGTTTTAGAAAGGACCAAAAATAGGAAAAATTCTCACTTAAACAATCACCAAGAGATCACAAACCATCCGTTTGTGCGTACAGTGATGACTACCGATAGTTGTAGGTAAAAATAATAATTTAAACAAAAAAGGCTTTCTAGTTGCAACAGTGAATTTGAGGAAGTAATGCAAACAATGATAACAGTAATCTGGCATGTAATTATTTGATTCAATACAGAAAAATTATGTCAAGAAGAGTCACCCTAGATGAACATAAATGACTGCCAAAATGATGGGAAAAAAATTAAATGTTTAACTATAGCTTAAAAGTCTTGAACACACAGGCACCAACATACCAACACATATGGATATCATTCATTCACACGCGGGTTTAGTGTCAAAGCTACTCAAGCATATTGCAAAGGCTTGGAAAGCCGAGAGTGGGTAGCGATAATCCATGGTAAAGATGTCTTTTCCAATCTTTCCAAACTGTAAAATTACTTTCTCCTGCTCTGCAGCCGATACTTTATGTGACAAATCAACAGCTGCAACAAGCTGGAAATTCTTGACTGAAGCTACCGTCACACGACCTTCGAAATTTAGGCACCAGCATTGTAACTGCTCGTGCCATCTAGGGGCCTTGTTTTTAAGAACCATAGGATTAGCTAGAATTGAGGAGCTTCGATCTTTAATGAGCTCTTTTCCTTTTGACGAAAGTGAAGAAGAAATTTCATCAACAAAGTTCAGAAATGATGTTGGCGTCGGGGCCGACCCTCCTTCCTGAATTGAAGAAATAGGAATGGAATGCATGACACAGTGAATTCTCCTGGGCCCTCTTGTTCGGAGGATGTTGAGCTCATAGGAGACAGTGGCAATACTGTAATTACATGCAGGTACTATTGGAGAGACTTGCTTAGTGTTGAATCTTTGACTCGACCTACTATTAGACTGTACTGCCCTGTTAATTGGAGATTGAGTGTCATATATCGTGAATTTCGTGCCCAGAAAATTAGACCTGGTGGCAATAGTTTGAACATAGTTAGACACAAATGTTACATCACGCAAATATCTTATCGTAGTCAAGACTTGCCTTAGTTTGCCAACATATGTATTGCTGGCTCGTGAAAAATCGCCTGCTACAAGAGATATCACGAAAGATGTGCTCATCGCCTTTATGATCTTTTTGGCTGCTAACAGTAACTTATCTTTCTTGTCCTCAGCTGTCATTTAAATAAGAGTTGTTAAATATTTCAAATCTTAGATGCATAACATGAAGTCCTTTAAAAAGAATATTTTTATAATTAAGACTTATGAGGTAACAAATTCCAGATATTTATTTTAATTGATGTAATGAGCACAACAAGCCAACACCAATGAAGGGAATAATGGCAAACTACATGCTCTGAAATGCTGTCAGACTATTTGGCTTAAATGCATCAGTTAGGTGATTCCCATTAGGTATTAAACCAATGACAAATAATGAAAGCTCAAATTCTTTTACCTTCTCAAACATGTCATATCAAAGTGAATCATGAAGAATTATAGATTTATACAAGAAAAAAAAAAGTCATGCAAGAACAAATAACAAACTGCAATCCAATTAAGCAAAAAAAGAACTGGGGAAGAAGAGAGAGGATACAGGAGCATCCAAAGAATGCCTCCAAATTTGCAATTTTCATATCATAAAATTTCTCAATGTGAGTCACAAGCTTTTTCATATTCAGAGCTCTAAAGCTGGAGGCTAACATAAAATACTTACACCTATTACCCTCTACCATAACTATCTTCATATGGCCCATTTGAGGTCGCATTATCTATTCATCTTATACCGTTAACCAATTAATAATTAACAAAATTGCCATCTAATTGAGCCTAACAGTAGGCAAACATTTGAGACATTCGACAATATATCTCATGAATATTCGACATTCGACAAGATTACTCATTAATCAACAAAAGATTTTTTTTTGATAATTTATAACTATGATCAAGTTTTAAACAATTAACCTTGTAGACTAGAAACTGTAAAAGATGAAGTTTTAAACAATTAACCTTGTAGAATTCCCAAATCCCAACCTACAAGACTATAATTAGAGGGGTAATGCCTATGGATGTGCACTTTAAGTAAATAAATAATTGTGTGTATAAACAAGAAAGTTATAAAGAGAATAAATATAAAAGAAAAATGCTTACATGGGGCCAACCCAATATACAGACGATAAATGGAAGTTGCTCTATCCCTTTTAATAAAGCACTGAATTGGAGAATCACGAGGCCCGGGCTACTTGGAAGTAGGAGGAAAATTAGCATAAATAATAGCATGGTCTACAAAGATAAGAAAATATTTGAAACCAAAGATTGATAGTCACCTGCTTCAATGAAATGGGGAAGGTGAGCCGCCCACATTCTTCCAGAGTCTTAACGATCTCCTTGGTAATATCCCTCCACGACTTACACACTGACGCAGAGTAAAGTACAACTTTTCTTGCAGGCCACAATGTCTCACCCTGTTCAACCCTCCGAACAATGTCCAGGAGCAATTCAGGTGGCAACTTGGCCCACTGCCCTTGCTGAATTGGCTCAGGCAGTGCTACATCAGGGGCAATATGTGAATGTGTGTGGTTGCGCCATTGTTTCCCTTCCTTCCCTCTCCTTGATATGTCCCCAGTCCCCTCTTTCATCTCTTGCAGCTCTCGTACAATGCATTTGAGCGGCATCTTATTTGATCATGCCAATCACAAAAGTCCTTCAACACAAGAAAAGAAGATGAATCAAAATATGGAAACTGAATTTGGCAAAACATCACATAGGTTTTCAAATTTATTTCCTCTCTCCTATCGAGCTTCTCATCAACCAGGTATTTATAGCTAAAGTTTTAAAGTTATCATGTCTTCAAAAATTAAAAAAAAAAAAATCACTTTGGTGCAAAATGAGTTCTACCACCATAAGTATAAATTCATTTGACACAAATGGGCATGGAGGCATGAAAAATTTGCAGTAACACTAAGGAGTTAAATGGCAACACAGACCAATTTTCTCTCAATCTTTCACAATAGGCATAACATCTACCATTGATTCTCCAATTGTAACACAATGGAAATGAAATTGAAGCTACAAGAATGAAAAATTGAACAATCTTTATAATTCCATAAATGAAAATCACACGGAAAGTACAAACTTACATAAAAAAGGTGAACGGCGAATCGATCGAGAAGAGAGACAGACGTGATGAAATCTGATAAGGCAAATTAAAGAATGATTGCCATGTTCTCCGACGTCATTTAAAGAGGGACCCTAGATCGCCTTCTCATAACAGTAATAAGTATCTCCCAGCTAAGCGCAGCTCCAACAGTCCGTCACCGCCACCGCAACGGAAAGGGGTATTACGGGGGACAAGCAGTTCCTCAAAACAATCGCCCCAAATTACTTCACTCCCTTTGTCGAAAAAAAAAACTGTGGGACACGTACTTTTTTTAATTTTCTCAAATTAAATGTAATTTTTTATTTTGATAAAAAATTTAAAATATAAATTATTTAAATAAGATATTATGTTTTATTATTGAGAGTTTGGTATCTTTAAGTTTAAGATAAATGTCACAAGATTTAACTTAATGGGGAAAAAAATAACATATTATTTTATGAGTTTATACTTGACTAATAACTGTGCAACGCGCAAATGCTTTAAATAAACTTAATGTTTCGTCTTTTGAATGAGATTATATCTTTAATTTTATATTTCATTAATTGTTAAGAAAAAGAACAATTAATTTTTTTTCAGTAATTGAATATGTTTATCTTTAAATTATGAAAAAAATAAATAATTCAATTACTAAAAAAGAAACATTGAAGATAATATAAAGAGGTACTAAAATTTACGTAGATCATAAATAATTTACTCATTCCGTCTCAAAATAAAAATTTTAATTTTGATTTTTTGGTAATAATTATAATGTTTGAAACTAAAAAATAAGCATGCGTGGATACAATTTTTAAATTACAAAAATAAAAATTTGTAATAAATTGAATGTAGTTTCTAATAATTATATCTACTCCACTTATAATTTTGAAAAAAAATAACATAAAAATTAATTCTTAAAACAATTAATTTGACCAAAAATAAAATAAATAGTTAATTTGAGACGAATGGAGTATAAAATTAATTATTCATATTTATAATATAAATTTAATAGTATTAAATTTGTGAGTTTTTTTTTTAGTGGTGGTAACAAATCTGTTGAATACTTTCTTATGTAGAAATTTTTATTGTTGTTGAATTTATAAGAATAAGATGATATTTATTATTGTTAGATTTTACTTTAAAAATAATTATTTTATAAATATTATTACGATAATAAAGATTTTCTATGAGAACGAGAGAGAGTCAAAATTTGGGGCTTTGGACTTTGTACATCTGAAGGATAAGGTAGAAAAGTGCAAAAGATTCACCGCGCTGTGCACGGTTATTATATTATTTATTTAAAATTAATGTTTATAAATCTATTTCCAATATATATTATTTACGAAAATTAACAAAACAACTATTTTTTTTATTGATGAATGATTTGAGAAGTATTAGAAAATATATTTTCTTGAATAATCTTTTTTTTTAACAGTTAAACAACCTGACAACTTCATTTATATATTCATGAATTATTACTTAAATATGAATAATTATATTTTTATTTTAATAATAGTAAACCTATTAGATTATTGTACTGAAAAAATATAAATTAAATGGAAATGATAATCACCATCTTAGTTAATTATTTAATAACAGTATAGTCTTGAATTGTAGTATTTGTATTGAAATGATAGTTTAATATCAACTTCCTGTTAAAGTTAGTAAAACATAGTAGTATATACTTTTTCCTTTTACATAATCAATTCAATTTCTTAATAAATGTTAATAATTTATACGAGCTTTGAAATTCAAATGAGTGACATGGGTTAACTATCAAAGTCTTATAAGTTATACACTCTCTCCGTTCAACTTATAAAGTTAAATTATACTTATTTTTTTTATTTTTTTTATAATATTTGAGTATTTTATTTTTAATTATATTTCCCCTATATTGCCTAAAGTTTCTTTTTTTTTTTTTTGCTTATTGAGAATGATTGATAAGCTTTTTATTAGAAATATAATATTCATTATTCTGCTCAACAATTTATTTTTATTTATTTGATATTTCTATTCATTTTTTTAATAAATAATATATGGTATTCTGGAGGGTTTTATATTTTCATAAAATAGGCATAGGAAAAAGTAAATAATTATAGAACAACACCATCAGTAATTTTTTGTTTTGCTTACAATATTGCGAATAAAGAGTTGATTGAGGTAGAGCAATTGGCCAATAAGATTATAGTTTAATGGTTAAAAGTAAAGCTATGAGGTTCTTTATTTTTAGAGGTCGAGTATTATTTTTGTTTCTATGAAGATATTTAAAGGACAATAATGTAAATTAAGGCTCAGGGATACAAGGAAAACATGTTTCAGAAAATATTTTATGGTAAAATGTTTTATGAGAAAATAATTTTTGAAAAAAAAATGACTTATTTTCTAATATTTGATAATTAAACAAAAAACGAGACTAAAAATGTATTTTTATATTTGATTTTTGAAATAAATTTAACAATTACGTTATTATAAATTAATATAAGTATATTTTTATTTTTTTAATAAGATAAATTAAGTTATTACAATGAAAATTTGAATTTATTTGTATGTATTAAAAACTTAATAATCTAATCTAACTATAAGAATGTTCATAAAGAAAAAATTAATTAGACAGTGGTTTTAAAAATTTTTAAGAATAAAAAAATTTAAAATTTAGAAAATATATGTGTACAAATAATTTAATATGAAAATACATATGTATATATTGTAAAAATAAAATAAAATAAAAAATGATATGAGTTATTAAATAATTTTTTTATAAAAAATAACAAAAAGATACAATATTAGACAACTTTTTAAAAAATAACTTACAAATTTAAATTACTCTCGTCAGCATAATAATTTTTTGAAATATATATATATATATATATAAACAGAGCCCCAAACGGAAGAGGAAAATGGAAAAAGAATATCCGAAAGGCATAACAGAACTCAACCATACAAGCGTACAAATATAAGAACATCAACCAGCACAAATATCTGTACTTATTCCTCGTAAAAATCACATAAAAGGTAAACAATGGCGACGACTATTCCAATGACGTGGTCTCTCCCCACCACAAGCTTTTCCAACCATCGCCGACTCAGCCGGTGAGTCATTCAACTCTCTCTCTCTCTTTCTTTTCATTTCCGTTCCAAATCTTCGAATCTCCCTTGCTCTAGCGTCTATTTTACGATCTTCCATTGATTCCTCTCTCTTTATTCTTCTCCCGAATCTGGATTTTAAAATTTCGATAAGTCACTAAATTGACTGAGATTAACATCTGACAGTTTGGGAACAGATATACGACGAGAATGTCTATTGCAGGTGGTAACAAAGAGGCCGCCACGTGTTTGGGAGTGCAGCTTACTGAAGGTTTAGGAAACTTGCCCAAGGTTGTCTTGAAGTCTTCTCACGGGAGGTACTACTATATATGAGCTGAATTTAATTCATCATATAACATTTATGTGTGTGTTGATTATGCTTCTCACAAATGAAATGATTCAATCTTTGACATGTGATTGTCAAATTGAGAACCTCTGATGTTACATGAATATAATTGTAGGTCTAAATGGTGAGAGTTTAAATAAGAATTTGGTGTCCAATAATCTCAGTATAATAAGTGATTATGTGTTTAGACTATAGTTTATGATTTTCAAACGCATTCAGTTCATATGATCTCCTGCAATATATGCATGCTAAATACTCCTGGACTAAATTCAGTCCAGCGAAAGGAAGTATCCGTTCAGAAAAACACTTGCTTTATATTGATGTCGGGTTTGCTTTTGGAGTAGTTAACAAGTATCATTATCGTTCATAGTTTGTGTTTCGTGGACTCTTGCTGGATATGTGCCCAACATTTCACACTGGTTATGTCACTAACGAGTACATCCGAGCATGTGCATAATTGCTTAGGACGAGTGAAGTGCCCATTTTGACCACTTTATTTCACACAAAACAATGTGGCATACCCTAAAATCAAACAAGATAAAATAATTTGAACTTGCATTCTGACTTTTTAAGGCCGACATGTCCGTGAAACATGGCCTATGTGAGGATAATTAGATTCTCTAGTTTTGGGACTAAGTGTAAATTCATAATGGTACAACAAGACCATTACATAAGCTCTTTGTTAAAGCTTAATCCATTGCTTGATTAGACAAGAACAATGACGAGGCTAGTTGTTGGGACACTTTGGTTGCTATCTTGGATGACAGTGTGAGAAGGAGAATTTAACATGTTAAGTGAATATTTTAATTTTGTTAGTAATCTTTATGACCGACCTATTATATGATATCTTTTGTTGACATTGTTGTTTGCAGTGAGGCCGAGCTATACCTATTTGGAGGTTGCATCACATCTTGGAAAGTTGATAGCAAAGATCTTCTTTTTGTTCGACCAGATGCTGTATTCAATGGACAAAAACCAATCAGGTACACTGCCATTCTTAAACCCGTAATTTATAGCTTCCAAATCATATTACTTTGTATTACTAACTTTGTATATATAGTCGTTTGAAACTTTATCTGATTATTATGTTGCAATAAGTTAATCCTGTTTACTGATTATAGATTTTCTGGAACAGTGGAGGAGTACCACATTGTTTCCCACAGTTTGGACCTGGCATAATGCAGCAGGTATGCACTCGCATAATTTCTTTCGCATCATCAGGGTAGTCTCCATATGCACTCCCATTAGTTTCTAGGGGCGTACTTCGTTACAAGTTGTGTCTACCAAACACACCAAAAATTGATTCTTTTTAATCTAGACCTACAGTTCCATTAAAGATTATTGGTCCTTGTTTATTCCATTCATTATCAAGACTTGCAAAAGCATGATGATTTCTTTGACAAATCTAGTGGCACTACTTTTAAGTTTTCTGATTTGAGACTTGAATATGCTTGTGTGGTTAACAGCATGGATTTGCAAGGAATGTGAACTGGTCCATTCTTAATTCTGAAAATGTGGAAGGCAATCCTGTTATTACTCTAGAGTTGAAGGATGATACATACAGTCGTTCTATGTGGGATTTCAGTTTCCAAGCGCTGTACAAGGTAAGTCTATTATCCATTTTCCTCTTTATGAATGTTTGACTTGGTCATGCAGTTGATTTTGCAGTCAACTTTATCTACAATACAACATCATATTCAGTATAATGTCTATACACATGGACATGTTAGACATGTTAGACATGTCTAGGCCTCTCATATCTTGGTGCTATCTTTCTGTTGTATCTGTTCATACATTCGGTTGAATTTGCATAAATATGAATGTTTCTTTTGCTTGCTTGCAGGTTACTCTAGATAAGAAGAGCCTCTCAACAGAATTAATAGTTACAAATAATGACACAAAAAAGTTTTCATTCACCACTGCCCTGCACACATACTTCAGTGTAAGTGTTAATTTTTCCATGTCTCCGAGATGAAATTACCATTTCTTTAGCTTGACCGATGGAACAAGGTGGATATTATAAAAGGAAAATGTAAAATAAATGTGGATTAGTTTGGATTTGGAAAACGATGCATGTTAAGACTTAATAATACAAGAAGATATTTCATTGTATTGATATGTTGAAGTTGAACAGTTATATTATTTAACGAATAACTAGAAGGTTTAGACTATCCATAAAGATACTAATTTGTAAACATATTGCGTAACTGTCCATATTGCATCTGATTAAATGTCCTTACAAAGTTTGAGAGATTTTACCCATTATGCTGTGCAGGCTTCTGTATCAGGATCATCAGTGAAAGGTTTAAAAGGTTGCAAAACGCTTAACAAAGACCCAGATCCTAAAAATCCAGTGGAGGGTAAAGAGGAAAGGTTTGTATTGCATCTCATAAAGCATTCAAGACTAAGTTTTTTTTTTTTCAGAAAAGTTTGATTGTTAAACAATTTAATTAAATGATCTTTAGGATCAATAACTCGGGTGTTACATATTTTACACTAAGATCTTTTACCAACATAATTGGACTGTTCTGCCGATACATTGGTAAATATTAATGACTAGAAAAATTTTATCAACCCCTTTTTGAGTTTCACTAAAGAGGCTCACTTTATGTTCACTATTCAGGGATGTAGTCACCTTTCCCGGATTTGTAGATTGTATTTACCTTGAAGCCCCTAGTGAGTTACAACTGGATAATGGTTTGGGTGATGTAATATCCATTTGCAACACGAAGTAAGTTGATCAAAAATGTCTGCTAATGCTTATGCATTTCTTCACTTGATCGGTTTATAATTCCTCTTGTTCGTGAAGTTGGACAGACACAGTATTGTGGAACCCGCATCTGACCATGGAGGCGTGCTACAAAGACTTTGTTTGTGTTGAAAATGCCAAGGTAATTAAAGAACTTTTTTGCATCCAAAGTTAACAAACTATTCTTAGATAATGCATGCATTTTCTGTTCATGTGTTGATGCAGACAGTTCAAATAGTAAATCTTCATGGACAAGGATAATCCAAATTATCAAATAAGAACTTACCAATTATATTTACTTACTCTGTTCTCTAAAATTTAGCCAAGAGGTGTCATTGCTAATTGAGCTGTCTACGAATTCTTTTTGCTGATGCAAATGCCCTTTCTTGCCCATTTTAGTACTATCTCTTTTTGATTTTTAATATTTGTGGATTTTTGTTCTCTTTTTTTCATACTTTCATGTACAATTCAGATTGGAGAAGTTCAACTAGATCCTAAGCAGTCATGGACAGCTACTCAACATCTGAGCATTGCCTGAAGTGTCGATGAATCGGTCCTTTGTGTCTTCTTCTATCTTGTTTTAAAATTGTTTTGTACTTCAGGATCTTAGCATCCAGAGTTCTATATCATGAGTGTAACACTTGTTCTAATAAGAAAATGCCACTTATCATTCTATTTTGTGTTTGATTAACAAATTCTATCTACATTTTTACCACGTTATGATCATTCCCAAAATTGAAAATCTTGTTAACTGGAAAACTAGGAAGTTTTGAAACTTCATTCATTTTTGATTGGTCCCTTCGATATTTCGTCATTCAAGACTCGTGAACATCCACCAAAATAGAAAGTGTATCAGTAAATATTTAATCACGGAGAAATGGAAATGCATCTCAATTGAAATAAGCTATGTATGTTAGAAGTTCCATTGCCAAAAATAGAACCAAGCCTTCGAGTTCAGAAAAGCTACATCAGGAAGGAGTTCAGACTTCAGAGTACCTTTTTTTTTTACCATATCCGCCACACAATTTCTCACTTTTCCCGTAACAAATTCATTCTCAAGAAGATAGCATCGCGATAAGGCATACCAGCAATATGATGAACACCACAGCCAAAACCCAGTAAACCCACTTCTTCGTAGTCTTCTGCCTCTGCTTGGCATAGAACAGGCTATCAGTTCCACCACCTATATAGCTTCCAGCTTTCGCAACGTTATGCTTGATATCATCAATCGTTTCCCCTTGGGCCTCCACCAAAATAGCCATATCAAGAAACACCTGATGAAGCTTATTCAAACTCCTCTGTATATCCATGGCAGCTTCATGCCTCTCTTTGTTCTCCAAATGCAACTCTGTTTTCCCTTCAAAAATCTCAACTTTCCCACCCCCAGAAATCAATTTTTCAATCATCTCTTCATTTGGGGGATCCCCAGTTGCATTACAGTACCTTCTTTTCAAATAATCTTTATAATCCAACATAATTTTCTCCCTTAATAACTGAAAATCATTCATCATCTCCTTCAACTTGACTCTCAATCCATTGGTAACTGAAATCCTGGCCCGATCAACTGTGCTGCCTTCTTTATATGCCACTGACACCTTGCGATTTGCCACATTGGATTTGTCTAGGGATTCAAGCCTGGCCTTGACGGTTCTGGCCTTTCGAAGAACAGAGACCATGTCAGAATCCATTCGGTCCCTTAGCCCTCTTAGAACTTTAGCACTGTGAGTGGATTTTGTCTCCTCATTCAGGTTTTGAAGATCAAACAAGAGATTAGTGATCTCTTCCATTTCGGCTTTAATTGCATCCACTTCTTGATGGAACTGAGAGAGGTTTTCTTCGTCTTTGGGGTTGAACTGGGCTTGGCCTTTCTCTATGTCTATGTCGACTTGGAGATCCATCTGGGCTTGTTTCTTCAATTCCACATAACTTAAGAACGACTTTGTCATCAGATCATTCATTTTTGCGACAATTGTACAAAACCCAACTGCAAAGAATATCAAGATATTTAATTCTACTGCAAAACATAATTATGAATATTCAAGGATTAGGTCTTAAGAGAATATATATGCCCTTACACAGACACATATGCACACATATATTACAGATATAGAATTAACTACTAAATTGGTTGTGAGGGAGAAGTTGAAGAAGTTAATACCCTCTAAAGGATTTGAAATTAGAGATTAATTTCTGGGATATACTCGGAGATGAGTTGATAATCACTCGGAAAATCTGAAACAAACAGATGCAAAATATTAATTTCTGGGATATACTCGGAGATGAGTTGATAATCACTCGGAAAATCTGAAACAAACAGATGCAAAATGTTAATAATTCAACAAGAGCAATGGCGAGTAAATGACAAATTAAACCTAAAAACTAAGAAAGAACACAGAAATAATGTAGTTATCTGTGATTTCAGAGAGTTGATAACATGAAAAGAAATTGATGAAACATAAAGCGAGAGAATGGGTTTGATCGAACCTTGAAAAATTCAGGGGACCTTTTCTTCTTTCTCCTCTCTTGAGCAGTTGCATGATATTTAGGGTTTGAGATGATATGAAAAATTCAAGAGAGTTGTGAGAGGCAGAGACTCTTGAGGGAGTGGGTTATAAAAAGAGGAGGGACCGTTTCGTTTCCCCCAGATATTTGAATCTTTCGGTTGTTTCTTTGGAACTAAATAGCCGTTAAATTCAATATGCACTTAAGTCGGTTGGTTAACTCTTTCCTAATATTAATCCAAATCCGTATAGGCAGCAAAACTCTTTTCAAATTTTCAAGTCACTTATAATATCTTACCAAAAAATAAAAATAAAAATAAATAGGTCACTTGCAACTCTCTTTTTTTAAGAACATTATTGACTTAAAAAAAAATTAATTTTTAGTATTTTAAAATTTAAAATTATATAAATTTATTTGACTATAATCAATACGAATTGTAAAAATTTTAAATTATTTCAAAAATAATATCTCAGTTACAAGAAATAATTTTTCAAAACTCAAATGAATTCTTATTAATTTGAATTAATTTTTTTTAAATTAACATTTAAAAATCTATAATATTCTTATAGATTGAAACATGGATAGGACTACATACATGTAAAGTATTTCAACCCTTTGGAAATGGAAGTTACTGTTCCTCTTTTTTCCTAATGTTGAAATTCAAAAGTTAAAATTCATTATTCTAATAAATCATTAAGAAAGATACGTCCAATGTATCAATATTCAATACACTCTCTAAAATTTGGAAATATAAAATCAACAAAAGAAATGAACTCTAATTTTTAAATGAGGTAGTATAGTGATATAACTCGTCCATTTTAAATGTTGTTGGATTGACATCTATAAATGTATATATATAAAGTATAAATTGGTCAAAAAAATTTAATTTCGGTTCTTTTTGTTTCATATTTTACTTAAACCATTATGCCCCTACTAATGTGTATGGACTCGATTAACCCAATTGAGTTAACTAGGTCATTTTTTTCTTTTTAAGAAATTAATTGTAGTTGTCAGGATTTGAGCCTGAGTCTTAGTTCTTTTGGTTCCATATTTTACTTAAACCATCATACCTCTACTAATGTGTATGGACTCGGTTAACTCAATTGAGTTAAACTCGATCATTTTTTTCTTTTTAAAAAATTAATTGTTTCTTGACTCGGTTAACTCAATTGAGTTAACTTGGTCATTTTTATTTTTTTTTTAAAATTAATTGTAGTTGTCAGTATTTGAACCTGAACTTGTGTCAGGTCAATAGATTATAAGTAAATTTACCACTCTATTAAACTCATATGATAAAAATAAATTCTAAAATGTTAAATATTATATGTTTTGCTTAATAATATATATATTTGGTTTTCCATTATTTTGAAGTATATATATTTTTCATTATCAACACATTTACCAAAATCATTACTTAACTATATTTTGATTATAAATTATTAAACATAAACCTCTAACATATATATAAATACAAATTTATTGCTAAAAAAAATATTATTAATAAAAATAATTATAAATTGTCTATTATTTTTTATATATGATATATGTTAAAGAAATCACCATTAACTTATATTTTAATTACAAATTATTAAATCTAAACATCTAACATATATATATAAGTACAAAATATTTTTTTTATCAATATACTGTTTTTCTACACACCCATTTCTATTCCATAATAGAAAATGTCAAAAGTATTAACTAAATTATTATTAATAAAAGTAAGTATAACATATGACATATTTATTATCTTTAATACATAATCCACGTTTAAGTATATTAATAAGTTTAATTACATAAAAGAATTAGAAAATAGGTAACAAAAATGTAAAAAATTACAAATAACTTCTAATTTGTTTTTATATATGAATATAAATTCGATAAACTTTAAAAAATTATAATAGATTATTATTTACAAAACAATAAAATCAAAAAATTTGTCTTAAAATAAAATTCAAAAACTTATTTATCAAATAAATAAATAATTTATTAATATATATACATAATATTAAATGTTTTAACTTAGAACTAATTAAATATTAAAAAAATTGCATAAAATATTACAATAATTTTTTTATAATATATCAATAAACAATTGTGTCTAACCCAGATAACGCCGGACATTCTAACTAGTTTTCAGAAATTCACAAAAAGTAACTTGTACTGTTAGGCACACTCGTAGATTTGCTCCGAGTGAACAGGACATTTTAAGATTAAGTTATGTTCGACATTTCACACTAAATAGAACTGAAAATTGTAGCAACTACAATTTTACAGAAGCATCGAAA
Organism: Pittosporum tobira; assembly: GCA_032359685.1. Classification (NCBI taxonomy): domain Eukaryota; kingdom Viridiplantae; phylum Streptophyta; class Magnoliopsida; order Apiales; family Pittosporaceae; genus Pittosporum; species Pittosporum tobira. The sequence goes on from JAUMHB010022387.1 coordinate 38,110, forward strand.
TCCTTGAAGTTAGCACAAGGCACTATCATCACATTGACTTCAAGGCTCAAGCTCCTTGGAAAGATGGTGCTTTTCTAGCTTAGCCTTCTCGGCATCAAGCCTCCTTAGTGTCATGGAACTTATCTTGTCTCCACTGGATTCGTCAGAAACTAGATTTACAACTTCAACCTGTGCACAATAATTCTCATGATTGAATAATTTATCTTTAACAAAATAACAATAGCTGTTCCATATGATTAGAATTTCATGAAGTGAACATTTTTAAAAGATGATGTCAAGAACATAAACCTTCAGTTGCAAGAGGCCTCTCTCAGCTCTCTTCTTATTTACGGATAGCCCACCTGGCAATGTCTCTTTGCTGCAGGACAAACATTTCGAATTAGCAAATCTACAAACACCAAAGATATGTTCAGAAATTAATAATACAAATCTATGAATTAATAAAATCATACCAGAATAGCATCGTAACTACTTATGATAAAAATGCATACATGTACTACTAAGCTACACAACCACAAAGCATAGATAATAATAAGCATCGAAACACTCAATTGAGACTTTATTTAACTACAAGACCTAAACCTGGTTTGGTCAACGAACATACCTAACAACAATAGCCTCCAAAGTCTCATCAATAATTGAGGGTCCATAAGGATCTGTGATGGGTTCAACTTGCACTACCAGCTCTGGCTTGATAGACTGAAACAAAGACATTTTAGGATGAAAAATTATAAAGCACCCAATGACGGGGAAGAATTTTTGTACACAAAATGATACCCTAGAAGACGGTATAAAAAATTTAGTAACATGCTGCGACTGACATATCATGTTTGATGGTCCATGCACTCAACCACTTCAAAGTAGGTGATAGCATATGGTGCATTCAATTCATTCTGTGAAAACACTCAAACTTTCCTTGTCCTATTACTTTTCCTATTAAGCATCCAACATTAACCAAGTGGCAAAGTGCAATCAAGATGATATAAAGGCCTAAAGGGGAATGTAAACTGAAGAATGATTTACATATGTCACACCAATTGCTGGAGGGTAGTCGAGAAAACTTTTCTTGAATTACATACCTTAATAAAATCTTCAACATTTTGCATTCTTTTCTCAATGGGCTCAATTAGATCCGAATACTGCAAAAGTGGTTATAAACATCACCATCATCAAACCAGTCTCCAATGTATGTAGGACAGATCTATTTAACATCATAATAAGAACCATACCAAGAATTATGTGAACATCACAGAAGGACCACTAAAATAAACCCAAAAAAGAGTCAGAAATTTGTTGAAGTACTCCATCTAACATGGTATTGACTTATTTACCTAAAAATAAAAAGGGTTAGATTTCAGCTCATGTAAGGTTGTTCCCAAAAGATAATTACTTCTATTGACTACCACTAGATTTTCTTAAACTTCTAAATTCTGGTAGATCCAAGAGTGAAAGAAATAATCTCATATCTAAGTAAAATCTTGAAGATTTTCACTAAACAATTATAGAACTGATCGTTTTGAATTATCCAGAATCTAACTTACAATTACACCAATAACCGATGACTAATTCCCCAATGACACAAAACTTTGTCTTGTAGTTTAGTGCTCGATAGACAATTCTAGAAGGCAAAAAATACATCGATATTTTTTTTGATTTCAAACTATGATTGATTTGCTCCCGGCAAAACTGTAAAAATTCTTGTCCACAAAATTATGAACAAAATTTTCTCAATAGGTACAACTTTCTCTACATATGCCATAAGCTTATAATACTAAAATGAACACCTGATGCAAAATTATCAGAAGATGCTTTGAAATTAACAGTTCCTTAGTATCAGCACGATCAACAGAACGTCCGATTGAGCGAAATAGAAAATTTAAGTGTTCATGCTCTGATTTTAACGTTATTAATAAATTCTAAGCATATATTAATGGGGATAGGTGAGTGGGAGTGCGTGTATATTTACCAGTTTCTTGGTCAACATAGTGCCATCGCAAACTCCAACGACAATGCGATCCCTGGCGAGCTCTGTTGCGGCCATGAGGAAAAGGCGGTGACCATCGTGTAAGCGGTCAAACGTGCCGCCGAGAACAACAGCCCCATATGAATTTGGTGGAGAAGAAGCGGCTGAATTTTGGGCTGAACCTGAATCAGCCGCATCTGTTGTGTCCTTTGCCTTATCCTTCAAAATCGCCATGCCACGTATTATCTCTCTCTATTCTGGTATGAAATCGTATATCCGTAGACTCTAAATTAGAGTCAAGAGGCACCTATATAATCCTCTTTAAGAGTCCGCCAAATTTTGTCATTGCCGATGGAATGATTTCTTTTAGGCGTTCGGTAGTTGACTTCTTGATGCTTTTTACTACTTATGACTTTAAGACCCCTCTTTACTCTTCTTCTGTACACATTTTTATATTTTTGTGACACAAATTATAAAATGTTTAAAATAATACTAATTTAGTATTACTCCATTTAACATAGTAATAACTTCTTATGTATTTATAAATTTAAATAAAAAAATCACAATAATTACTTTATAATATAATTTATAAAGTTAATATATTTAATAAAACAATATTATTCTATTAAATTTCGTAAAAATGACGTTGAATAGTTAGTATAAGATAAGAAAATATGGTTGTTTGACTAAAAATATTGATCATATTATTTTTTATAAATAATTTGAATTAATATTAAAAAAATTTATTATCCTAACATCCAAAAAGTTTTACCCCTAAAACTTAATTGTTAAAGAGTAGTTAATTCGAGCGTTAGGCGTATCACTAAAACGTTTTGAACCGAGTCAACCAACCGAACCGAACAAAATCGAACTGAAAAACAAACCGAATCGATTATATATATATATATATAACCTTATTTGTTGTTTAAAACTAATTTTAATATTTAGTAATATCCTCTATTCCTTTTCCAATTTTGGAGTTTATTTTTTTTTTAGCGAGAAACAAAAATGTTTTTAAAATTATATGTTCTCATAAATTAAACATACGAGAATTGAATTTGTATGATATGTACTCTATACATTTCAGGCTTTGGAGAGAATGTTCAATTTATAAAAAATTTATGAATAGTTTTGAAAAACAATATAACATATTTTCAAATTTACACATATTTAGAAGTACAACAATATATAGCTACTTAACCGACCAACCGATCGAAAATAACCGATAACCGCCGGATAAGTTTGGGTTGGATTAGATTCGGTTATGGTGTGTTCCATAACCGATACCTTCGGATCGGTTGATTTTTTGAGTAATAACCGACCGATGTGCACCCCTTCCTAGCTACGTTCCTTTTTATTTGGCGTGGCAATCTAACTTGATCTATAGATTAGTTGTCGATATGAACAAAAACTTGAGAGTCTAGCAAAAATATATAAAGTAGAATAAATAACAATAATGTGTAGTTGTGTACAAAAATGCTACTCTTCCTTTGAAACATTTCCCTGCTGGATGTCAATGCCACTGCCCTTGGAGCTTAAAGGAACTTGACATTTCTACATGCAGGTTTCACCACAGCCAAACATTCCTTCAAGAAATTCTGCAGCTGCGACGAATAGATAGTAGGAAAAGTCCTGTAGTGGTCTACGTGAGGGGACGACCCAAAGTTAAAAGACCAAACTTTTCTCCCCAGTTTCTTTTGGTCCTCAATAAATGACTCCACAGATTGAATTGGTATGACCTTGTCAGCTGTACTATACAGGTAAAGTTGAGGACATTGAGGCTGGTTCGTTGATAGGCCAGAGATGACCTTCGTCAATCTCCTGTAAAACAATAGATATACTATTATGGTATTATCCATGATTGGATTTACGAACAGACAAATCAGGCAAGTTTGGAAAATGAATCCCATATGTAAAAGTTCGTATCTTGAAATTAGAAAAAGATCTATATGGAAAGACTTACTGATTTATATCAGGCAAGTTGAGAAGAAAAGAGAAGACCTTCTCCAACAGGGGCAGAAGGAATACCTCAAGTAACATAGGTTCCCTGGGTCCCATCTTCGAAACAGGCATTCCGGTTTCTAATTCATTTCCTTCTTCGGCCTCAACTGAAGGATATGCTGCAGAACTACGTTTTTTCAGCAAGGCAGCAGCAAATCCAGCCGCCCAAACCTACAAAGGATTAAGAAGGAAACTAGTCTTGGTTACACTGGAACGTTTGTAAATATATTCAGACAGAAACAGAACAGTATATTTCAGAATAAAAAAATCAGTTAAGCAAGTACTAATATCAGTGATGTACTATTTGAACTTTGAAGTAACCGTCCTACTGACATCAGCATTGCTAAGGGGAGATTATGTTGTAATGTTCATATGCTATGATAATTATAGATTTCAAGATAACAAGAAATTTCTATAGTTCAGTGCCAATAAGGATGCATGACTAAAAGGGGTACCAAACATGAGTATAATAGACAACTTCATTAACCATAACAATTTTTTGATAATTGACATTACTAATATAAGGAGAAAATTGGTTGTAATCAAATTGTTTTCACATTGTCATGTAAAGCTGTTAATATTTGATATTGTCTTGGGAAATATAGAAATTCACTTCCAAATCTAATGATGAGCGCACCTCACAGCTAGCAACATTGAGCTGACTAAGCGTGACTTCACGAATGATTGTCATGTTTATGCCCTTACAAAACCTATGTATCTGCAGCCAACTTCCATAATCTGATTAATCGTCAGACTGGAGGAGGGACTTGCGATAGAGACCCTTCTCATATAATAGGATTATGAATAGTGTCTATGATTCTCTTCTCATGGCCATCATAGTACACAGTTCATCTGACATCCCTTTTGACTGATCGGCAATAGAATATAGATAAAACCTTCTAATTCCAATGTTATAGCCCCACATTCCAATAGGAATATCCAAGGTGTAAAATTCCAAAAAGGGAAACACAGATGCACATGTGGAAATTAATCAATCTCTGGTTCAGAAATCAAATTGTTGGACATAGTCAAATAAGCACGTTGACAGATGTTCATGAACGCGACCACAAACCTTAGGATCTATATTAGGGTCCCCTCCTGAATCAATAATACATCCTTTGATTCTGTCCAGTAGGTCTGGTCTTCCTTGCAGATCATTAAGAATTGCACCATACCTGTGGAAACAATAAACAAACAAATCCACATTATTGCCTTAACAGTATCAGGTCCACTCAATATATATGGGCAAAATTTCAACTTTCAAGAACATAATAAAGCAATAATGAGTAACAACTATGAATGTGATTATCTAATCTTTATACTATATAATACTATAAAATTGTAAATTGAAACCAACCAAACCTACACAAGCCAACCGGTATTGCTGAAAGTGTGGAAGAGCAAGAACCTATCCCTCCCGTCTTTTTCCCTCTCCGACAACCACGAAACAAGCTCGACAGCCAAGGCAGAGATCCTCCGCTGGAATCTCCTTCCCAAGTCAACAGCAATCAAATCTTTTACCGGAGCAACAAATGTAATAGCATGAACCCCTCTCGACTTATACAACTCTGCGTACCTCTTCAAATGTTTCTGCTTCGATCCTAGCCACCCAAGCAACACAACAGTCACAATTGGGTCCTTGTTATTCTCCAAGGTTCCTCTTTTTTCTCCATTACTGTCGCCATCAATTGCAAAATTCCACTGAAATGGTTTGGTTTCAGAAGGGCGGGCTGTGATTCGAGCGAAATGATTTGGGGAGGATAAGGGATTGGTGGAGGCGTGAGAGGAGGATGAGATGCATTGGAGAAACCCTAGGGTGTTCCAGAGAGAGGAATGGGGAAATGAAGAGTGAATGCGAGTGTAACCATTGTAGGGTTTGATTTGGATGTGATTGGGTAATTTGGGAGAGGGTCTGATGAGAGGATGGATTCTGGGAAGGATGGAATTGCAGAACTGGAGATTGGAGGAATTGAAGATTCTGACTGAAGCTTCCATTGGAGGCATTAAAACTAGAACAAGGGTGTTAACGGAGTGAGGTGGGAGCCACGCCTTCCGGCGAATGTTTGCTTTGGTTGTACCGAAACAGATACGATATTCGAGTTCCAGCCAGGGGATAACTCGTGACCTTTCGCTGGGCGCCTCGTCTTACAAGAATTCGTCGCCGTCTAATTATGCCTGACGATGTTTTTTACCCGTCAAAATCTTTATTTGCGTTTTGTCATTCTTTTGCGAAAGATAAATAAAATAAAATTTTAAGTATTTATATAATAATTAAGATAAAAAATAAAATAAAATATATTTAAATTTATTATGTTATTTATTATCAATGCTATTAATTAAATTTAAATAAATTTATATTCATAATTCAAAGTTGATATTTATTATAAATTATATCTAATCACATTTATATTTTAATAAAAAATAATAATTAAATAATTTTATCTAAATTAATACAGCATTTAACATGAACAAATTATTATTATTATTAAACTTATAATAATTTTTTGATTTAAATTTTTAAAAATATTTTTTAGTAAAAATATAAATAAATAAATCACGTCCACGTACACTTATTTCAAATTATAAATTCAAATTTAAAATAAATATATTTTATTTTAATTGATGTCAAAATTAATATTATAAATTACATATAAAATACAATTACATTAAAATTTTAAAATTTTTACAAACTTATATTATAATTTAAATTTTAAATTTTAATTAAATTTCTTGAAATTAAAAAAAAAAAAAAACAAAACAAAAGCAAAAGGGCAAGTAACGGCCAACGAGGGCTGCTAGTCAGTAGCGTAAGACTGTAGGTTGCTAAACAGAGGAAAAAAAATCACAAAAGCCAACAAAAAAAAATTGAACCACGTCCATAAGACTTGGGCCTTTTTATAGTGAGAGTATAGACAGGAGCACACAAAAATATTAAAAATAAAGTAGATATGATTTATAACATTTTCTTCTTCTAAAACTTAATAAAATAATTTATATTTATAAATAAATTTTAAAAATTTTAAAATAAATATTTATTTTTATACTAAAAAAGTATAAAATAATGTTAAATTTTAAACACCCATTTTTAAATTTAAATTTAATTTTTGTTATAAATTAAAGCAAAAAATAGAAAAAAAAAAAAAAAAAACAAGCACTAAGAAAAAACTCGGAAATCGACAAAATATATTGAGTCACGTCCATACTTGATTAGCCATTTTTATAGTAAGAATATTGATTATAGCATGTTAAAAGAGATCAATAGATATAATATAATGTATTTTTTTATGATATATTATAATATAACATATATCAAAACAATGTAATTTTAAAGATAAAATAAATAAAACAATACGACTTCTTTATGTCCGGAAGTTTGGGTGATTAAACTATTTCCCTTCCATATTATTATACATACTTCTATTTCTCACTTTTTATGTGATATTGTTTTTGCTTACTAGGAATTTTTGCTAAATTTCATCGATTTGTGAATGCTAGGAAAAATCTTCAACCCTTAGGAAGTTTACTTTCTTCTTAACCGGTAATTCTACGGTATTAATCTTCAGCATTATATTCATTATTGATTTTTATTGCTTATTTGCTATTATTTCTGGAATTTGTATACAAATACACCTTATGAGTTGACTTTTTTTAAAAATATATAATAGTTATTAAATATAAAATAAAATAAAAAAATGAGAATATGTGATATGTCATAGTCAATATTAGTTATAGATCATTATAATAATGGTTTTTTTTTTAATTATTTTTTTGATAATCCAACCACATACATTATACGATAAGAATATGAAAAATAAAGACGTTTACCAATTTTTAGAATATTTAATAATGTAGAACCCATTTATTAAAAATCAATAAATTAATAAATCTATATCGTTGAAAATGTAATACAAATGTAATGAATTTTCAATACATAAAATTAAAGAGTTTCACTTTACATAACTACTTGAAAATTAATAAATTTTTTCATTTAAAAAAATAATAATTTTTATCACCTATACATTTAAATTATTAAAATAATTTATAGTCAAACTTAAGTATAACATATCACATTTTTTTTAATCAACAAATTTTATTTATATTTGTTGCTTGTATGTGTCTTGGTCACTAAGTAAATATAAAAAGTTCAGCATTAACTGAGAATAACGCATTAGTTTACCTACACCATATAACAATGAACTTTAAAATAACACAAAATGAGATCTAACTCAATAGTAGATGTCTTTTTTCTTCAATTGAGAAGTTAAGGGTTCAAATTTTGGTAATGTTATTTGATATTTGAAATGTTAAGAAATTGATTTTGTGTTATTTGATGTCTAAAAAGTTAATTTTTAATTTGGTCGCATCATTTGATGTATGAAATATCAAGAGGTTTATACTTTGACGGTGTCTTTTAGGGGTACATATTAGTCGATTACAGTTGGTTATTATTCAAAATATAAACCGATCCGAATGTATCGGTTATGAAACACGTCATAACCAAATCCGATCCAATCTAAACTTATTCGTCGGTTATTGGTTATTTTCAGTCGGTTGGTCGGTTAATTAGTTATATATTGTTGTACTTCTAAATATGTAACAAACTTGAAAATTGATATATTGCTCTTCAAAATTATTCATAAATTATCTATAAATTGAAGATTCTATCAAATGTCAAATATTTTATCAGGCAAAAGTCCGAAATATATAAAGTATAGACCATACAAATTAAATCCTCATACGTTTAACTTATGAGAACATATGACTTTAAAAATATTGTTATTCCTTGCTAAAGAAAAAAGAAACTCCAAAATTGAAAAATGAATAAAATATATTACTAAATATGAAAATTAATTTTAGACAACAAATAAGGTTATATATATAT
>JAUMHB010022388.1:0-25673 GCA_032359685.1 Pittosporum tobira
TAATGGAAAACCAAATTTTCATATCATTAAGCAAAACATACAATATTTAACATTTTAAAATTTATTTCATCATATGAGTTTAGTAAAATGGTAAACTTACTCATAACCTATTGAAGTGACCCAAGTTTAAATCTTAGCAGTTACAATTAATTTTTTAAAAAGAAAAAAAAATGACTAAAGGGCAAAAGTGTCTAAAAAATGACTAGATATTGAACCAAAATGATGTGTATTATGCTTTTTATATATATATAGATAAAAAATAATTAAATTTGGGTGCTTTTATATATATATATAGATAGATAGATAAAAAAATAAATAAATTTGGGTGCTTTATATATATATATATATAGATATATAGATAAAAAATAAATAAATTTGGGTGCTAATTAAATATGGGCTACTAGAGTAGAAAAAATGAAAGAACAAAAGCCCACGTAGGAAGTACCCAATATCAAAATAATCGTGACACTCTAAAGCCCAAAAAGTTACTTACTACAATAACGTACTGTAGACGGCCCATGAAAATATTCTACCAAGAGTGGCAATACATCATCCAATTCAGAGACTATCCCATATGTTCAGTTGTAGTATCTGTCAACTTGTGGACAACCCCAAGAAATATTCTTCCAAGAGTGACGATAAACTCGTTTTTTTTTCCTAATACATAAAACAGCATATTATAATTACAATTAATTGTGGTGATTTTTTATTTATTGCATCTGTCGGACTTCTAAAGGGTTTTGGTGGCCGAAGAGACATGGTGAGTGAGATGAAGGCTACTATTTTGAAGTGAAGAGTGAGAGAGCTTTTGAAAGTGAGAATGAAAGAAATGAGAAGTGAAGATGGTGAACTAAGGACTTTTCAGTTTTGCCCTCGTTTTGACTAGTTCTGTTAAGGAATTAAACAGAAAAGCTAATGGAGAGTGCATTTAATTCAGTAAATGAAAGTTCAGGGGTAATTTTTTCAAAAATTTAATTTGGGATGCAACTTGTATTTTCGGTATAACTTTATGGTGCATTTTGTACTTCAGTCTATTAATAATATACCAAAAATCTCACCCGGAAAACAAAATTCTGCACCCATTAAATTCGCTTAAAATAATAATTAAAAAAAAATAACTCCACAACTCGAACCAAAGCCTCTTATAAATAAAAAATTCTCATAACCTCATTTTTAATTATAGATTTATAACAAAGCACCATGAATGATCAAACTCCACACAACAAGGTTCCCGAAAATGATCAAATCCAGATGGAGATATAAGAAATAGATAAAGCGAACAAGAAAGAGGGATACAGAGCGAGGAACCTGGAAACAAGAGCAGCCCAACTCGTGAACTTGTACTTCATTTTCCAAGCAATCATCCTCCTCGCATCAACCTCCACAAATTCCTCTCTCAAATGCCACAACTGGTGGATTCCGTTCACCCTTTCACTCCTAGAGGCTGTTCTAAATGCCTTCACATTCTTCGATGCCATTTTCAAGATTCTGAAGCTTCGAGAACAACTTGATCAAAATATACCTGACCTTTTATTCATGAAACTGCACAGAATGACAAAAGCACAAGTAAATCACGCGCTTCCGGGAAAAGCATTTATCAATCAAAAGGAGGCGGAAGCTCAAATAAATCGACCAAAGCCAAATTCAATGAGAAGGTGGAAGCGTTACCTGGTGGTGTATTTGTCTATTGGTTCTTTTATTGGCTTCAGCAGGGTTATCATGTATGATTGCTATAGAACTCTTTGACATTCCGGTGGTGGAAAGTGCATCGAACTTTGCTAACTCAGATGACTTGTACATATTCGAGAATAATATTGTAATTCATCAAGCCAGTTTGTGTCAACATTCAGTGTTTTGTTTTTTTTCCCCCACTTTGGCATAATGAACAGTTAATGAATAATTGATTAATTACCCACCTTGGAAACCTGCAAGAATTATTCATAACGAGTTTCTGCAACATAAAATAACATAAAATATAATGGGAAAATAAGTAATTGCAATTATAATCTGAAATCTGTATTTGTAAACATAAAGCATGCCTAATTTCGAAACAGAGTCTGACTTCTATCTGTATCCACTGGGCCTCCAGTAAATTGGCCAATGAACAAAAAGGCTAACAAAAATGTTAGCATTAATTAAAAGGCCAAATTCCCCATGTGAATAGGAGGTATAGCAGTACAGACCAAAACCCCAAGCCACTCTGCAGAGCAAGAACCATAATGTAACTTAGAAAATGCAAATGGTCAACTTAAACCAGCAAGCTCGTTGGAGTTATGAGCTCAACACGGAAAATATGGAAACCCATTCTTCTTCCCTACTTGCGGTGTCTATCTGTGACCAACTCTGGGTTGCCTTTCCTCATCATGCCCACAAATTCATCATAGTTTATTCTTCCATCCTGCAAAAAAAAATATATATATACATATATATTTGAGAGTTGCATGAATGAAGAGGCCATTCACCATTAGGTCGCAGGCGTAAGCTTTGCTATAGTTATGGCCTTACAACCTGAGATGATTGGGTTTTTTATGTGAGGTGTATAGAGGGATGGACATGCAAAATGCTGCTTTCTGAAAGGGGGAACAAAAAAAAAAAAAAGGAACAAATAAAACAAATTCTTAACTGAAAAAGATAAATTTCATCAGTTTATTATTTTCATTTAATGAGAAGTTATCCAAAAAGGAAAAGAAATAGAAAGCTTCCAAAAAAAGCTTTAATTTTTTCCTTCATGTTTCAACATACCATAAACATGGGTAGACCAAAACCTAATGTAAACTTTGTTTAATGAGAATTGAGTACTCTCCTGTAGTTATTTATCTTTGAGGAGAACGAAGAGCGCCAGAAATCATATTTTCTTTTTTATTATGAAGGATAAAGAAACCATACATTGTCGGTGTCAACTTCAGCAATAATCTCCTTTATTGTTTTCTCATCACCCATGTTATACTGCTTCAAGGCCTGTTCCAGTTCTTCCATTGTGATGTACCTAAAGTAAACAAAAAAGAATCATAAAGACAGTAATACTTTCTCCTTTCCAAAATTAGAGATACCTATGACTTTTAATGTTGTACACTTGTGAAATCATAAAATTCAAATTTGCAGTAAATTTATTTTAGTTTCATTGACGTCAAAGTCAATGTTGTAAACTAAATATAAAATACTATTACGTGCAAACCTTGAAAATTTGAAATTTAAAAAATTTATATCATTATTTGAGTGTTAGGATTTCACAAACCTAGCTTGATAGAACTCAAAACTATCTCTAATTTTGAAACAAAGGGAGTACGTGATGGTGATATTTTTGTCTCAAAATAGAAATAAATAAAAATAACCTTGTACTTTTGAAATATAAGTTACATAGCATGATACAGAGATGTTGGACAGGGAGACTAACCCACTATTGTCTCTGTCAAAATGTTCGAAGGCTTTGTACAAGTGGTCTTCCCTTTCCATTCGATTCAAGTGCATTGTAGCTGTTATGAACTCGATGTAATCAATTGTTCCATTTCCATCCACATCAGCCTGAAAGTACCCACCCAATATAGATATTTTTGGTGTTCATGGAAGAAATTTGTTAAAATAAAAATGGAAAGAAAACTAAGCAGTACCGCTTCCATAAACTGCCTCACTTCTGATTCGGAAAGCTTCGTACCCAGTTTTGGAAGGCCAGCTTTCAACTCTTCGTAAGTAATTGTTCCACTGTTATCTGTGTCCATGGATTTAAACATCTCCTTTAAGCCAATAATCTCGTCCTCAGAAAGATTTTCTGCAATTACCTAGAACAAGAAGAAAAAGGAATTAGAATCCAAAAGTTTGACTTTGGAAAATATTAAGTGGTTTGGACAATGGCCAATCGAACAATAATATTCTCTTACCTTTAGAGCTACTTTTTTAAGTTTGTTCATTGCACGGAACTGCTTCATTCTAGTTAAGACAGCAATATCAATGGGCTTATCAGATGCATCCCCATCTTCTCTCATCCATGGATGATCTGCATTCCATCAAGTGGTCAAACTTAAACTCGGAAACTTCTTTACAAAAATAAAATGTAAAGAAGAGTTGTGGTCTTCAAATTTTCATTATGATTATCTGGAGATTTGAAGACTATCTACTTTGCTCTCCTTTTTGGTTATGAGGCCTGAACTCACTTAGGACATCCACTGCAGAAATCCTTCCTTCAGGATCAGAATGTAACATCTTTCTAACGAGATCCTTGGCACTAGTTGATATGGATGGCCAAGGATCTGACGAGAAATCGAGATGTCCTCGTAGAACAGCATCAAAGATACCCTTCTCGTTTTCTGCATACAAAGTTCAAGTGAAAACGAGGGCAAACGTTCAGGAGATACGCCATTCTATAATTATGGAGAAATATATGACAACTTATAACTACATTAAAAGTGTTGTAAATTAAGATTTATAATTTAGGCAAGTGCCTGAAATTGATTTATATTTTTGAAAAATTGACAACGTTGAGAGGTAACCGACTGTGCCGAGAAGTGTCCAGAAAGTGTCAGTGCCTGACACGTGTTTGACCAAACACAAAACCTTAGAAGTGTATCTATTTGGTAGCTTAGCAGTATCCAGGATTCTTTGATTAAGGCAAACAAGAAATGAGCAGTAATTTGGAAAAAGAACATAAAAGAGTTGACAAGGTTTTTCATTCATTATTTGATGAATTCATTAATGAACATATACATACCTCCCCAGAATGGTGGGACCCCACTGAGTAATATATATAGTATCACTCCAGCACTCCAAACATCAGCCTCAGCTCCATAACTTCGGCGCAGCACTTCAGGAGCCACGTAATATGCACTTCCAACAAGGTCCTTAAACACATCTCCTGCATCCACAAATGTTTAGACCATTACTACTGGGCCCCGAAAGTAGGTAAAATTAATACAATATACTCCGTATTATATATCAATTTTTCAATAACAGAGTTGATTCTAATTATCAGTTGGAAACAAGAGGTAATTATTGCACTGTTGACTATCGAAATTTTGGTGCCAAAAGATGCCTGTTAATGCCCTGCAAAAAGTCCAAAACCCCCATTAACCCATAGTTATTAACTTTTAATTCAGGAGAAAAGGAAGACACTTAAGGACACATGAGGAGCGCTTTTTGTTTTAGAAGTATTAAGATTTTAATAAAATCACATGATGTAATACCAAAACAGTGGAGAGAATAAAACTAAAGACGCATTGATCAGCAGTTTGAAATGCTAAGAATTGGTGCCCTTCTCTATTTACCTCATTGGAATTACATTTGGGTGTCTAGGTTCCGTTATTAAGCTGACAAAAGATTAGTGTCGAAGATTTCTTAGTAGTAACCAAGCGTCTAATCCATCTACGAGAATGACTTCTCTTGGTTGCTTCCAATGCATATGAAATAGAAATTGTGGTGCATTCAGGAGTAATTGTATAGGTTCAGATAAAGCCAATCGCAAAGCTTGTACAAGAGAGATTGAGAATTATGAAAGAACTCTCGTCACATATAAGTCGAATCAACTCCTGTTCTATGTGACCAATGGTTATATGATGCTACATGTACAGAAAACCTAAGTTGCTTTTTTTGTTTATTTGATAAGTAAATAGGTGTATTAAAAAAAGGCGTCAGGGTCAGCAAACCCTGTACCGGCACAGTATAGAAGAGGCAACTGGAAGCAAAAAACACAGCTAACAGAATGGAGAACCTTAGTTACTTATTCTGTTCCATAGCTATCACATCTATCTTCTAGGAAGTCATGGGTTCGTTTATTTACTTTTGACTAATAACTTGTGGACTTTTGATTCTAGTCAAATGATTTATCCTTGAAGTTAATTTTATTAGCAATTAGATGGTCCATGAAGGTAATGATAATTTTTACATTTGTCGGAAAAAAAAAAAAGATGGACCATGTAGGTACATGAATTTCAAAATCTCACCCGTGAGGGAATTAACGAACAAAGGATCTTGCTGTTATATGGTCAAATGAAATTGTTTTTATGCAATATGTCAAAACCAAACTGATTAAGTTTGTTCTCCCAAAAAATGTGACAAAGTGCCAGTTAACAGTAGCGTGCACGCACGCACACACGCGCGCGCACACACACACACACACAGAGAGAATACCAAAACTAATGGACATTGCTAAAGTTCGATCTAGCGTATATTCATTGTTGTGGATTCAGTTGATGACTTCAAACTGACTATCAAACATTAATGCATTTTCATACTTGTTAACAAACTCTGGTGGCTATTGTCTGTATGTGATATAATGTCTTACTAATTGTGAACTTTTTGCTTGCTGGTATCCATCATTTAAGCTGTATCTTAAAAGAACTTAAAGAGTTACTCAATCAATTTACAATTTTAAGCACAAACAATTTAAGCGTCTAACTTGTTGAACACAAGTTTTAAGAAAAAATGTAAACTTAATCAGTTGACAGTTGTGGTGCTTAATCAGAAAATGGCAAAGGGGTAATGTGCTCAGATGACATCAAAGACGGTGGTCAAAGCCTTCACTTTCAATGTCCAATTACATAGTACTCTAATACTCTCTGTGTGTGAATACTGTATAATTCGGTTGTGAAATCTTAAAATTCAAATTTGAAATGAATTTATTTTATTTTGATTGATGTCAAAATCAATATCATAAACTCCATATAAAATACTACCACGTATAAACTTTAAACTTTACAAAATTTAAGAAATTTATATCATAATTTGAATTTGATGATTTCACATAAGATAGAATTAAAAAATATCTCTAACGTAATATTATTTACACATCCTACTGTAGACCGCCAACCAGGATAATAAACAGAGGAAGATTGATTATATTAATAGATATACTTCTTAGTTATCATGCTAAGAAATCTATGGTAAAAAATACAATTTGATATACATAATCAAATATAGGAGGAGATCTACCTGGTTTAAAGAAGACGGAGAGACCGAAATCAGTGGCTTTCAACGGCGCGTCCTCATTGGTACTCATCAACAAAAAATTCTCAGGCTTCAAATCTCGATGCATCACTCCCATCGAGTGACAGTTATGCACCACCGTCACCATCTGTCGGCACAGCAAGGCGGCGGCGCGCTCGGAATAGTGTCCTTTCGCAATGATCCGGTCAAACAGCTCGCCGCCGGCGCAGAGCTCCATGATCAGATTAACGGAACGGTGATCCTCGTAGGCGCCTTTGAGCTCGACGATGTTTCGGTGACCAGTGAGGTGGTGCATGATCTGGACCTCTCGGCGAACGTCCTCGATGTCGTCTTTGTTGATGAGCTTGCGGGTGGCGATTGACTTGCACGCGTACTGTTCTCCCGTGGACTTGTGAGTGACGAGGTACGTTACGCCGAATTGACCGCGTCCGAGCTCCCGACCGAAAATGTAGTTTGAGCGGACGTCTTCCATAGGGCGGCCAAGGACGCGGCCAACACCGGAGAGTGGTCGTGATGGTCGGTGATGTGGTGGTGGTCGGGAAGAGGAGGGATGGATGTTGAGGTCACTGGTTTGTGGACCCGAGCCGGTGGAGTGACGGTCATGGTGAGGCCTACCGGAGGAGTTCCCCATCGATGAACTTTGGAAAATGTGAAGACTAGAGAGTCAAAATTAGGTAGTTATTACAGGTCTGCTCCGTAAAATGGAGCACATTTTCATTTTGATATTTTTCGGACTTCACTTAAATAAAACGAGATTTCATTTAGTAAACAAAAATTATACATTAATGTTGACATGATCCTGTCTGTTTTGTAATTTAATTTTAAAATATTTGTTTTCATTAAATTTTTAAAAAAATGACAAATTAAGTGTAACAATATTTTATATTTATTTAAAGAAATTAGTTAATATCACAATATGTATTTTTTTTTATATAATTTATAATTTATAGTCTGTCCGTCTAACTTATATTATCTTAATTTATTTTTTGTTCGGTCTAAATTTATTTGTCATGTTTTCTTTCTTGAACTCTTTTTTATCTTATTTTTTCAATAATACATACAATTAATTTATTGAAAATAATAAATATTTTTTTAAAAATAAAAAAATTATTAACTTCACTAATTTTCTCTATCTATCTATTAAAGAATGTTTCTGTATAAAATTATGATAATGAAAAGATAAACAATAAAAAATTTTGATATACGTGTAATTTTTAATTAAGATAATATAAATTAAACGAAATAAATATAAATCAATACGGAATATATAAATTTTTAAATTATTTTAAAATAAAATGTGATTCCATGGATTAATGTTAAACTAATTACTGCTAAAGTCAACAAGTTACAAACTTTGATTGTTTTTCCATGGATTCGGACAATTTCATAACCACTAAAAATTTAGTCTTTCTAACAATTATAGAACCACTGACAATTATCATCATTCGTAGCACTGTAGCAGTGCTGAGTAAAATTAGCTCGAGCTTATTATTTCTGTTATTTTTTTAATTCTTTTTGGAGATATAAAGCTTCCTATTAAATTGTATTAAACTTATATTTTTTTTTTAAGTTGATAGTTGTAATGATTCTATCATAATTATAAAAAAGTTAATTTAATATTAATTGATTCAAACCTCTTGCAATTAAAAAATTTCAAGAATTTAGTTTTAACCATTAAACTAAAATTTCGTTGTCTACTAAACTTACATTTAACCATGGATTTGTTTTATATCTTGAAAATTAAAATACACATAGAGAGGGTATTTAAATTATTTATTTTTTTTCCACCTGTGAGTCCCACCCCTCAATTTTATTAGGTGGAATGTCTTTTTTATTTTATTTTTTTGGTAGGCATAAGTGGACAAGTCGGACGGTGTACCTAAAATATCAATTATTCTAATTTTTGTAGGTCTGGCGATGTCCAAAAGATATCCATTGAGAAAAGCATGTATCTCGGAGGTTAAGAGTGTTCATTATATCGTTATCTTTTACTGTTTTTGTAAAAATTAACAAATTTTTATACTCATGAAAATTAATTGACATGATATAAATATATAGTTAAGAGATGAAGGGTTGAGGAGGTAAAGTAGAACACCGAAGGACAAAAAACATCACAATAATTCAGAGATTGAGTTGTGCACAACTTGTACGCGTTTCATTTGTAAAGAGATGCGTTTCATTGTAACGGCTTGGTTTTTGGAACTGCAACACGC
The DNA here is from genome assembly GCA_032359685.1 of Pittosporum tobira. Taxonomy (NCBI): domain Eukaryota; kingdom Viridiplantae; phylum Streptophyta; class Magnoliopsida; order Apiales; family Pittosporaceae; genus Pittosporum; species Pittosporum tobira. The sequence goes on from JAUMHB010022388.1 coordinate 9,147, forward strand.
ATCTCTTTGTTTCTCTCTCCGTATAATACATTCATTTTCTATTAATTACAATATTTATTTTTTAAAAATATCTTATATTAATTATAATCTTTTTTTGTAAAGTTTAATAATATAAATTGTTTAAATTATTTTTACTTTATTAAATATGGTCAACAACTTCAATCACTACTCATATGTTTAAAACTATAAATATTAATATTATACCTCACTACTTTAACTATTACTACTTCATTATTTAAATTATAATATTATTACTTTAATAATTGTTTTCCTATTTAAAATTATAATATCAAACATATTTTTAAATCCTGTGAAAAATTAAACTGTTAAACTTATTTTAAAATAGAAGGGATATTTATTGTGTTTATCCCAGATCGTATAATCCTCTTCTGTTCCATTTTTAGCTGATATAAATTTTTCGGCAGCTGTTAGTTTTGTTTTATAAAATAAATTTAATTTTAAAGCATTAAAAAAATTACATCTAAACGCTGAAAGTTTGTGCTAATTGTATACATGTAACATTTGAATACATGTAATTTTATGTTCAATCATTTTAATAATATAAATAAACGTTAACATATATGTTGTTGTTTTTTTAATATATTTATAATCAACTTTAACAGTTGACAATCTGTATATTTATAAAATATAACACACGATCTCAAACACACACACACACACATACACGCACACACGCACACACGAGCCATATATATATATGTGCGGATGCTGATTTAATACAAACATGTACCAAGTCCATAGTTGTTATTATATATATTTTTATAAAGTATTTTATTATATATACACTATATATAATTGATTGAGGTAATATAACTTGAGCGGAAATACTATAATCATTTTTATATATGGGTGGCTAGCTTAATCTGTTGCCAAAATTTTAATTTTATTATTCAATTCACATACCATTTCTTGTAGATGTATTTATCCTAATTTGATAGTTAATGTTATGTATATTAGTGATTTGTCTCAAAAAAAAAAAATCATTTGTAATTTTTTAGATTTAAATTAAACATTAATAACTTATAATGTACGATAAACATTTTAAGTTATAATTGTATCAACCATAGAATTTTATAATTAAATTATAGCGCATTTTGGTTAATTTGTAACTCGTAATTTGCACCAAACCGTTATAAACAAAACCTATACCAATCCGTAAGTAATTGATTAGGTAATGTTGTTAAACCCTTTCAAACCCGCACTACGATTTTGGATAAGGGTTTAGACCAAACCCGCACTATGCTCTCTCCTACTTTTAAAAAGTTTGTTAGTTTACAATGTTTGCACGGAAAATTATGTAATTATAGACTAATTATTTAGTACTCGTTTAGTAGTGTCGTTTAAATATTATGAACTCAAAAATATTATTAAAAAATTATATTTAGTAAAATAAATTTAAATTTTAAAAAATAATTTTTTAATTTAAATCTAACTTAAACAAAAAATTAAAATGAAATTAAAATCACAAATTATAATTTACTGAATGGGAAACATTTTTACCAAACAAGCCCGTTACTGTTTCGGATGGTAGACAGCTAAGTGGAGGCCAGGGAGGGTCTGCCGGTCTGGGCAACCCTGGAATTGTAAGAGATTAGGCCCATGAGATATACTAGGTCCCCCACACAATTCTAAAATTAAATACTTCACAGGCCTTCGGTCCAATTGAGGAACCATATTGTAGTTTATGAATTGGGTTGTAAGTCTATCATGTCAATATAGTCTGGTAAAATATGGTGCAGGCGTTCTTGATTTGTTCAAAGTTGAAACGCCAGTTGACTTGATCAGACAATATCTTCCGATCCATTTTAATTTTTTTCTTGCAATAACATCGTCTAATTGGCCCAAAAAGAACCTGATTAAAATAATGCCTGCGTTTGCCGGGAGTCGAACCCGGGTCTATTGCTTGGAAGGCAATTATCCTAACCGTTGGACTACAAACGCTTTAACAATAAAGTTGTTAATTTGACTGATTGTCAAGCCTATCAAGTTGTTTCAAGCTCGAAAAATAGAGAGAGAAAATGGTGACAACTCGCACGTGTTCAAAGGGGATTGTAACTTGATTAGAAACAAAAACACTCAAACACATAATTGTGGTGGAAGAACTAGGAGAGTTGGTCCATTTGCATCTTCTGCAACCATAGGCAACTGTAAATATACTTGGGATCCAGCATTTTTAGCACATTTTCATTTAATCATTACTTTGAGCATCCAATTCTAGAAGAAGGTGGCAATATTTTGCTATCAAGCGCTTACATTTCCATATAAATATTTTACAAGTAAACTTTGATACTGCATCCGTTTCAAATTTTAAAATAATTATTTATTCTTAATACATTTAGAATTAAAAATATGTTTTTAATTTAATATTATAAAACATTACAATATCTTTAATTTAATTTATTTTATTTTAAGTAGAGATGAAAATCTACACCATCTTTAAAGAACATTCTTTTAAAATCACTTTATTTTCATATAAAATTAGTATTAATCGAATAATACATGCCTTTTTTTTAAAAAAAAACTCTCTCTAAAATTTGGAATAGAGGAGTAATAATCTAAAATTGAAGAGATGTAGAAGCCCAAAAGATACAGCCTTCACCTGTTGTTGTTTGCACCCTCTCCTCCATAAATCAATGTCGAGATTAATTCCATAGAATCAATGCCACTTTTTGTTCAAGAACCAGAAAATCACACCAACTTTTCACTTTAACAGAGAACAGGGGCTCAAACAGTTATGCCTGATGTAGAAAGAGTACAATCTTGTATCCACAAGGTACAACTTATCATGTGATCTAAAAGTTGCAACATTATAGAATAATAGCACAATTTTAAAATTAGGTCATATTATTACTTGCTTGGTTGATACTTGGTATTCGGTTAGTAATTATAATACAGATATAGATAGATCGAGTTTTTATGACAAGGGTCGAAGAACCACCCCCCAAACAACTTGGTGACGCAGGGGGGCTACCGTGCAAATCCTAGTAGAGTCACGCAGAAGTCACGCAGAGAAGGGGTGATTTTCCTTTTTATATATTTTTGTTTGTTGAATGTCTAGTCTAGCTAGAGGTTCCCACTTTCCAGAAAATTTCAAAACCAAAATATAGCTTTTCTGTTCCTCTCAACAAAATACATCAAAAATCAAAATAGAAGGTGCAGAATACTGATTGTTGCCATTTAATAGGCAAAGTTCATCCAACAAGAAAACTAGTATATGTGCCAAAATCAGTTACTGTCAAAAGCTATAAGATTTGTCAGCATAATTTTAAGAAAGAATGGATTCTGATTTGCATAAATGATTATTCAAATGCCGTGGCAGTTCCCAAGCATAATAAATAACAACTCGGTGGAGGAGGGAGGAGGGCCTAGTGCAGTAGACAATTATTATTCGGGAGTTAGTCGCATCATATTCCAATTTATCTGATTATGCATAAATTAACTAACTTGTTACGGTGGAAGTAGTCCATCAAATACTTAAACGCTCAAAACGAGTTTTAGATAAAACTATTTCGAATTTGGGTAAAATATCCAGAGCTTTGTATGCAGACTACGTTGTTAGGGATGATATATAGTTCAGACCACGATATTTTCTATACAAAGTAAAATTCTACATGAATATATATCAGAGTAAATTCAGACAAAAAATTAGAAAAAAAGACTAGTCAAAACTTCAAAACTATGGGTGTTCAATAGGCTGAGCCAAGTTTGTCTAACTCGAACTCGGTTCATTAAGATAAATGAGTTTTTTTTCTCAAGTTCAGCTCATTAAAATAAATGAGTTTTTTTCTCAAGCTCAGCTCATTCAACTAAACGAGTTAATCGAGCTTTTAACGAGTCAAACTCAAGCTTTTTCATGAATAATCTAGAATTTTTAATATTATTGAGCCTTAACAATCCGAACTTGTGGAGTTAAACAAGTTTTTATCGAGCTTGAGTTATAAGCGTTCGGCTCATTTAACGCCCCTATTCAAAAAGCATAGTCTAAAATTAATTTAGATATGTAATGGTAAAAAGATATATTACAGAAACGATGAATGAATATATATATATATAGACAGATATCGTGGAGATTTATATTCGTTAGGGAAGAAATAACATAATAACACATATGCTTGGATCATTGAGAGGTGAAGAAAGGGAGAAGTCAGAAGAGAATGATGAATATGGAATGAGACATATTCCACCGTGTGAAGTTTTCAGCATCTTGTATTATCTATCACTGACTAACTATAATTGAGGCCTAACAGTCTTACGCAACATAATATTCCCATATGAAGAAAAGGAGGACCTTCATTTACTGGAATCACGCTGCACCAGCCAGTCGGCCACCCAGCTTAACCTCTTGATAATGGAAGTTTCCTATTTCAAATTTAACATATTCACAAACGTGCAGTACATTCAGGATTAGGAATTGTATATTTCATTTGCAGGAACACACTCGCACACAGACACACACACACATAATATATAAGAAGGTATAACTGATGACTATCATGAACTTCATTTATAAATATATGCAGAAATCTATGTCTGTGTTACAAAAGAAGATTTCTTAGAAGCCAAGTCAAACAATTAAAAAAGCAAAACATGTCTCTTTTTTCTTCAGTTAGAATCTACTAGATAGTTAATTTAAGTGAACATAATTAGCAATAATTGTAGTACCAATATACCATGGACAAAAAGTTTCAGTTCCTTGATCATCATCTACATAATTTTTCACTAAAATTACCTTAAGGATGGTACGACGACGTTTGACATGGGGATCAATATATTTTACTAGAGCAAATGTGGCTATCAGAAGCTAATTTTCTTGTGTTGTTAGATTCTAATTCCCCATGCATGCAGCATTATTGAGGTTAAGCATCTTCTTATCCAAGTTTTTGAGCTCTTCCTCTCTATTATTGTTGTATTTATTCTTTTGCTCTATAAATCATATCCTGACTACACATTCATTCTCCTCCTACTTGCCTCAACAACTGATTCACGCCCTTTTCTTTAAATTTCCGTCTTATTTCCTCATTCAATCATCTCAAAACTCACAAAATCTTCATCAAAATCTCTCTTTTTATCAACCTAATCAAGAACTCTCATTTGCGTTTTTTCCTAAAACTACGGGAAACTCGCAGATCACGCATAAGGAGTTGGGGAGTTTGATATTAATCAATTGGAGAATGAATGGGAAAAAGGGCAGTAGTAGTTTTGACATCAATATTCCTTCCATTACCAAAACTAAACTGCCTGAAACTACAAAGAAATCAGGCAATGTGCCATTCTCTTTCAAAGGTTGGATCTTGAACGTGTGCGAATTTTGCAAAGAAGACACCAATAGAGTTACATTCTCACTGAAAGTAGGGCTTGCTGTTCTACTTGTCTCTTTACTCATACTATTTCGAGAACCTTATCACGTATTTGGCACCAACATCATCTGGTCCATCCTCACTGTTGCCATAATGTTTGAATATACAGTAGGTATGTGTGCATATCAATACCTGCATTCCTTTTAAGTTTACACAATATAATTATTATATGTATTATCTAACAAAGAAAACAAACCGGATTACCATTTATGTGCACTTTCCTGTGGATGAATTTTCTATAGGCGCCACTTTCAACCGAGGGTTCAACCGAGCACTTGGAAGCTTGCTTGCTGGAGTCTTGGCCATCATTATTGCTCAATTAGCCTTAAGCTCTGGCAGAGTTGCCGAGCCATATATAATTGGTCTCAGCATTTTCTTGATTGGTATGTCACCTAAATTTTGCCAAAGTCAAGGTCAAATGCAAAGAAAAATAAGGTATAACTGAAAATTTTCAAACATGTTACAGGGACTATTACGTCATTCATGAAGTTATGGCCATCCTTTGTGCCATACGAGTATGGTCTCCGAGTCATCCTCTTCACATACTGTTTGATCATAGTTTCTGGATATCGTATGGGAAATCCAATTACTACTTCCATGGACAGACTCTACTCAATAGCCATAGGAGGTATCGTTGCAGTTCTAGTGAATGTTCTAATTTTTCCCATATGGGCTGGTGAGCAGTTACACAAAGAGCTAGTCAGCAGCTTTAACTCAGTAGCTGACTCACTAGAAGGTAAACTAATTTAGGATATATGGAGTACTTTATTTGCAGTTCCAAAAAAAAATAAAAAAAATGCCATAGGTTATAATAATAAATTGAGTTACACAGAGATTTAGAAGTTTGGACCTATTTCTTTTTCAATAGATTCCTATAGTTTTCATATGGGAAATTTCAGAATGCGTTAGGAAGTACTTAGAAGATGATGGATCAGATCATCCAGACTTTTTCAAATCTGTCATAGATGATTTTCCTGATGAGCCAGCATACAGGAAATGCAGATCCACACTGAACTCATCTGCTAAACTCGAGTCCTTGGTAATTATCATTTTTTAATAGAAATTTTATATTCTCCTATTATATACTTTAGGTAAGCAAGCTTACTAATTATCTTGGTTATTTGTGCTTTCCTTTTAAAGGCAATATCAGCTAAATGGGAGCCCCCACATGGCCCGTTCCAACAATTTTTCTATCCATGGTCAGAGTATGTCAAAGTTGGTGCAGTATTGCGATATTGTGCATACGAGGTTATGGCACTTCATGGTGTTCTTCACTCTGAAATTCAGGTCCCTTCTCATCGAGAACTTAATTGCTTTTGTTTTCTTAAAAAGGTGCATACATACGTATCTGTATTATGATATGATGAACTGGCATCAATACACATTCAGGGTCCTAAATGCCTAAAAAAGATGCTGCCAACTCATGAATATGATGAAAGTAGTGTTACACTGTCTCAAAATTTCATGGCAGTTGAGTGATAAAAATTCTAATGGCTAAACACAATGATACTTTAAAAGAAAATAAAAAAATAAAAAACCAAATAACCAGGAACCATACCATGTGTTAATCTTGTTATTCTTGTTTTAAGGTGGTTACTACACAGACCGACTATGTTATTCTTCAAAAAAAGCATCTCTACATTTCATCCTTTATAGGAACTAAAAGATTTCAATTCCAATTAGTGTTTGAAGCTACTTGATTCCTAATAATCTCTTGCCTTGCGGTTGGATGAAGCGCATTTTGCTTCATTACGGACAATAAAAGACCTCCCTTGCAACTTACCAGAAAATTCCATAAGATTATAGTCTAGCAGTAGTTTTTACAAGCTTCATAATTTTCGAACAAGTCTCTAAGATATCAAGTGGGAATCTGCATAATTACCAACCTGAGCCCTTCATATGTTGAACCAGACTAGAAAGCATTATGCTTCTGTCCACCGTTTGGCTTTCGCCAATGCAGGCAGTATCTGCCACATTAACCGACTCCTGTGAAATTAATGTAAGGTGAAATTAACGTAAGGTGAAATTAACGTAAGGTAGTGCTCATGAAATTGCTTGGAATATTAAACATACTTAAAAGAAAATTTTCACCCCTGAAAATAAACAAAAAAAAAAAATTAATAAATTAATACTCATAGTAAATGTAAGGGAGCTCTAATATAGTAAAAACATTAGTTGACATAGTATTTAATTGAGTGATCTACAGGCCCCCTACAATCTAAGGTTCACATTCCAGGCCGAAATCCAAGAGGCAACAAGTCAGGCTGCAGAGCTAGTTCGATGTTTGGGGAAGGACATAAGTCACATGAGACGAAGCCTAAACACTTCTCTACTAAATGGAATTCACAGCTCAACTGAAAGACTCCAACGCGCCATTGACTTGCATTCCTATCTCCTCGCATCTAATTGGGACCCACCAGACAACTCCACCAAGACAGATACCAGGCTCTCTCATGCATTTTCTGACCTCTCAAATCAACTGGCGGAGCTTGATACCAAAACAACAGAACAAAAATCCACTCCAATAGCCGAAAACATGCTTCCCGAGAATTTATCGTCATTACAGGTCGAATCTTACCATGAAACAATGAGGAAGCAATCAAGAAGGCTTCATTCTTGGCCATCAAGGGAAGTGGACACGTTTGAGGAAGAGGGAGGATTTCAAGCAAATATAATTCCGAGAATGAAGGCACTAGAGAGCACTGCTGCATTATCACTTGCTACTTTTACTTCATTGATAATTGAATTTGTGGCTCGGCTTGATCACTTGGTTGAAGCAGTTGATGAGCTCTCCAGACTGGCGAAGTTCAAGGACGAGGTTCTGTGAAAGGACAAGACTGTCAATAAGATCTGACACTATTACTAGGATAAAGTATAAAGATAAGTATGTGAAATGAGCTGAAAATATACATATATATATCCTGTTATAAACCAGAAATATGTATGTTTGCCGAAAAAGAAAGCTTTATTTTACTTCTTATTTCTGTTTTTTTGTTGTTGTTGCTTTTTTTTTTTTTTTTTAAATGTCAGATGTTAGTTGGCATTAGGGATCAGACGCAGCACATGGCTAACCTGTAAAGAAACTTCTATATTACTTTTCAGCCACAAATACTGGTGTCCTAACATGGTAAATAGGCAATTTGCAAGAAAAATATACTGAAATGCTCCACTTCCACTATTTTGTTAGTCAAAGCTTCACTCTACAAAGCCAAAACAGAAAATATGTACAACATTGGGACTGCAAAAAGCAGGAAGCAACAGCTATCTTTAAGTACCAAGGATAATAAAGATCCATGCAGAGTAACCTAATGTACAAACAAATTAAATCAAAATTTTCTGAAGGAATTGGAAGGATAATTGCATTCCAATTGGTCAATTTTATCTTACTTGAGCTGTGTCAAGCCATTTATCATGTCACCAAATAAATTTCTTCATAAGGATAGACAGACTAAAAGTACCTGTGAATCTTGGACATCAGCAGGTCTAGTAGGATTTGTGTAAAACAAGATATCGGTACTAGTACCTTATGGTTGGGGATTTCTGATTATGAAACTCAGCTTGCAGTAAGAACGGAAAGAATGTTACGACTTGAATCTGAAGATACATATTACCTGTTGGGAAGTGAATGTTTTAGCAGTGTCAGCGAACCAAAACCAGAACCAGAACCACTATCAAATTATGGACCTAGTTTGAACAGAACCGTTTTTCCTGTGAATTTTGTTAGCTTAAACAATTTCAATAGAAAAGGGGCTACCCGATTTTTCTTTGTTCAATCTTTATCAGCTTGTTATATTTCCATTTTTGCACTCTTTCACTTCTGCTCCTACTTCTTGCCCAAAAAACTCTCGAATCACATCAATATTACACAACAATAGATTAAGTTCTCCCCAGCTACTCCCCTGCCGGGGTTTAGCCATAAGAAGTGGGAGTCAGAAAGCTAGTTTTACTCGACGCAGGCAATATGCGGCTATCTCAAAAGTGCAGAGTTTGGATCGTGAAAAGTTCCTTCCCTTTCATTATAGAAGTAAGCTTAGAAATTTCTTTTATATGAGGTATGATACTAGTTGATACAAGCATTTGCTTGATCTCATCAAAGATTTGTCACAACTGTTAGAAATTAATTTTCAGTGAAGCCCTTCATAAAAAGAATAAGACCAGAAAGAACCATCCATTAAAGCAACACCACAAGCATTCAGAATTCAAAAGACTTATCATCACTAAAACACCTGCCTGACTGAACACCTTTTTACAAGAAGAACCAAGCAGAGAAACATTAATATTTACAAGAAGACATCGACGGTCCACACACTCATATACCTAACATAGTCCTAGCTACTTGCCCATTAGGCAATTATTATTGTCATACAGGCTTCACAACAATAGCACTTCCAGAGATCTGACCATATAAATAAATGAGAGTCCAATTCCCGAAATCAAACCATTACAGAACCATGAAATGGCGAATGCACACAATGCAGAAGGTTGAACCCTACCAAACTGGATGAAATAAAAAGAAAGTAGAGAAAATGCCTTACATCCAGTTCGGTGGCGTCTTGTAAAGTTTCCCAGGATCAGTGGGACCACCAACTATGTTTTTGCTGTTGCTGTTTAACATGTGTCCAGAATTGCCTGCAAGCAATGCAAGCAGGCCTCCTCCATGCACCCTACCTTCAGGAACTCGAGCCGAAATTGATGTTGGGCCTGGTACAACTGACAAATCACCTTCCTGGAGTCCAAAACTTTTCCAAGCAGACCCAATACATCCAGCTGTAGGCACAAAACTGTCATCCATCATGAAATCGACACTCATGTCCTCAACACCGACAACAGCTTTCATATTTTCAGAAAGTTTTGAATTCTGGACCATACCACCCACTGTAGCACCCCCGTGAACCCGTTTGTCCTGCACCAGGCCATCGTGGGATGTACATAGTCCCATCTTTCCCCTAGCAAATGAATTACAAGGAAAACCATCTTCGCCAAATTTTGAACCCGGGTGACCCCAAGAACACCTTTTCCCTCCCCCATGGGCCTTGCAGAAGTCGGTGCTACCTTGCGCACTTTTACTGCATCCTTCTGATTTGCATCTCTTGCCCCCACCATGACGAACGCAATAATCAGTTCGCCCCCTAGCACTCTTGGTGCAGTCAGGCACAGAACACCTCTTACCGCCCCCATGTGCTACACAATAGAGGGTCCCACCATGCACACTCTTTGGGCAAATCTGACCACCTTCGAAGGCACACCTTTTTCCTCCACCATGGCCTTTGCAAAAAGGCGTGCTCCCTTCTGCACCCTTGGTGCACCCTTCAAATGTGCACCGCTTACCACCGCCATGGGCCTTACAAAACATTGTGCTTCCTTGAGCCCCTTTTGTGCATTCTGGATGCTGACATCGTCGACCACCTCCATGCGAGATGCAAAGACCAGAAAGCCCTTCTGCGCTCTTCGTACAATTCTCCTTTGTGCATCTCTTTCCACCACCATGCCGAATGCACAATCCAGATTTCCCCCGGGCAGCTCGAGTGCAACCCTCATGACTGCATCTCCGACCACCACCATGGGCAATACAGTAATCTGTTCGCCCTTCTGCACTCTTTGCACATCCTAGGAACTCACACCGTCTACCACCACCATGGGCCTTGCAGTACGCAGTTCGACCCTCGGCTCCTTTGTGGCATTCGGGTCTCTGACACCTCCGGCCACCTCCATGGGCAATGCAAAGGCCGGAAGCACCTCTTGCTCCCTTTTCACATCCATTAAACTGACATGTCTTTGTGCTACTATGACGATGATGTTGTTGTGTAATCACAGAAGAACAAGTAACTGAACTTTTTGGTGTTGTTATTATGCTCGATGAGAAGTCGGGCGATATTGGAACTGCTTTGAGTTCTCTTGGCGCCTGGTTGAAACTAGATTGTCGCAAAGGAGGGAAAAAAATTCCCTTTTTCTGATGTGCAGTCGTTGAACCATCATCTTTGCCATTTGCTCTGCCAACAGTTGGTGAATTCTGGACAACATTCTGGGTCATATTGGAGCTTGGATCAAAAGTAGTAATGCCAGATTCAGTGGGCCCAAAGGACAAACTCAACTCCAAATCAACCTTGGGCCTCACATCTAGTGCTTTCACAGTAGAGCTGGTAGAGTTCTTAGGGCTGGGTGTATTCTCATTGCCAAGATGGAGAGAGAAGTCCAAATCAAGATCCATTGATGATTCCTCATCCGTTTCTTTGGCGGAAGATATTGTGGTACATGCAGTAGCTGAACTCCCCTTACTATCTGAGGAACTTGAAGAACGGCCCAACCCTAGACATAATGGCAACTCAATTTGCTGCTCCACAGATCCACCAATAGAGCTCCATTTCCTCTTGATTCCCTTGGAGGGAAACATGACATCAGGGATTGAAGAACAAGGAGAAAGAAGTCGCAAGGTGGTATCATAACCAATTGCAGATCCAGCTCCTCCGACACGGATGGAGTTGCCCAGATTCTGGAACACATTTGATGCAGGATTAGCAGCAAAACCCTGATTAGTGAACCTGGCATCCATGATTGAACTACGAAGATGCAAAACTCTTATTTAATCCTAAAAGCCCGACTTCCGGATCAAAAGAATTATCAACAAAAAAAAATACTAGCTTCTAGGGTTAGACGTCTCAAAACCAAGCAGAGTACATCCCACCCCCACTAACAAATCCAGAAGTATCCCGACGATCCATTTTAATAATTTACCCCACAATAAACTAACAAAAGATCTCACAAAATTGACTCCTTCATCACAACCTCGTTACTGTCTAGCATCATGCTTCAGAATAAAATCACCTGGTTAAGAACCACAACAACAACAAATTCAATTAAATGCAGAATAAGTGTCTTAGCTTGATATATTAGTTTGTTACATATTTATACATACTGATTACTTCATGCATAAATGCTATAGCTAAAATCATATCATTTAACTTAATTCTCACGTAAAGCAGACAGAACTGCAAGATGCATTGACTCTGTTTTTATTTTATTTTATTTTAATGAGTGAAGATGTATCAGCTCTATGCAAGAAACAAGTACGTTAGTCATTAATGCCTTACCAGCTGCCTAGTTATTGTCCAAATTCTTCCATCACCACATATTTCTACCGAAAAATATATAATGCAGATGAGTCACTGTGTACACAAGCCAAAACACTCGCTATGAAACGAAAAACAAATATCTTAAATTGAGTTAAATCTCCATACCCAATTCACCGAAAAGAAACAATCAACTTTGAATTTGAAATGAAATCAACAATTAGTCCGTATAAAAATAGTATGTGACTTCAAATCTGAAACAAAGGAACCCTAATTTGATTAATAAACCAACACTTCAATCGATTACAGCAAATTAAGGAGGGTTTCGAATGAAAACGATGAAACAAATTGATGCATGTGAATTCAAATCAGGTAGAAAAGAACATACAGCTTTGATCAGATAGCAGCTTGAATTGGAGACGGATATTGAGGAATTTGCTTGAGGAATTGATTAGTTTCTCAGAGATCGAGATGTAGCTAGGGCTTTCTGGTGAGCCGGCAACATATGAGAAGGTGCGCTAGTGTGGGGAGATCAGAGGTGGAAATTTAAAGAACTGTGCCAAGTAGTAGCGCATTATAAGGGAGCGGCGTACGTTAAGATAGAAAATACAATATGTACGAGTAAGTAATTTTATTGATTTTTCCGATGACTTTCTCAGAATAAATGCTTGGCTTTTGATGTGCACATTTTGGAACGTGGAATTTATTATATTAGCTCATGATTTTAGAAAGGCTGTTAACTTTTTACTCCCTCTGTACTAGGAAAATTTGACTTTTTATGTATATTAAAAAATATATTTTATTTATCTCAAAAAAAAAAATTAAATCACTTAATATACATAAATTGAGAAATGTTATTTTTAAAGTAAAATTTGTTTCTTTTCATAAAACTCTTATTTTTTAAATATATACACCACATATTTTTTTTGATTTACATATTTGGTCTTTTAAATTTGGACAACAAAAAATTTGCATTTGGTCTTAGAATTTGGGACAAAGTGAGTATTTAATTATAAATACATTGTTTAAATTATTTTTAATAATATTATTATTCAAATAGTGAAATAATAGTTAAAATTGTATGATATAATATTAATATTATAATTTTAAATAATTAAATAGTGATTAAAGTGATGAACTATGATGTTAGCATAATGTGTCATAATGTTAGAGTAGTAAGTGAAGTGGTTGGCCATATTTGATAAAATAAGAGTAATTTAGACAATTTATGTTATTAAACTTTAAAAAAAATGAATGTTGTAGCTTTAATAGGACGTTCAAAAAAATCTAAGTGTTGCAATTTTAATAGAACGAATGGAGTATCAAATTACTTTATTAATTTTATTAAACCTCGATTTATATGTAGGGTTTGAAAAGCAAAAATAATACAATTTTTCGATTCTAATTCTATTTCGACAACCCATAACAACACCAAAAATTCAAGATTTAAATATAATTATGATATGCTATTGTATTTATTGGAGAATTTTTAATTCGAAGAATAATATAATTCAGGCTGATAAAGACAGACTTATCACTTAAGTTTTCAATCAGGTTTAAGGACTATAATTTTTAGTATGGTGGGATATTATTTTTTTTCTAAGCAGAAGTTCAACATGCAATTAAGTCAAGACAGTAGAAAAAAACCGCATAGAGTCTAAGCAAAAATTGATCAAATTTAAAGAAATATTTTTCGAATAATATCTATAACAATTGTAGACAAATATGTCATAATTGAATAGTATTCATTCCACAAAAATAATCATATTTCTTTGGATATTTTTGATTTTAAAATATTTAAATTAACTAAGACAAAATAACATAATATTTTTTTAATTATTATGGGTTATATCATAATAATACAATATCATCTCACCACTCAAGGGAACATTCACTATATTAAAAGACAAATATAGAAAACAGTTATTTTGATGTAATACAGATTAATAGGAGTAATTAATAATTTATTTTTATTTTATCAAATAATTTACATTCTAATATAAAAATAATAGATATTCCATACCGGTGGTCAATGACGCACCCGATCTTTAAGTAGGACACAATGTGACGTCAATAAGCGGTTTAAATTTTTGCTTCCTGGCTTCTCCACCTGCTAGAAGGTTCAGTTGCAGGCTCTGACCACAACAGCATTGTGGCTAAAACGGGATGAGTTTTCGCTTTTCCGAGAGGCCAAGCTCAAGCACCTGCATGAATCTGGACAGTATTTGTATGTCTCATTCACTGCGGCTTCGTCTCGTTTTTCACTATGGAGTGGACCCACACGATTTATTTTCTTAATACTCCAGCCGTCTCATTTATATTATAACATTTATTTTTTTTGAACGTTTCACATTACTGCAACATATTTAATTTAAAATTTTTAATAATGTTAATTGTCTAAATTACCCTTACTTTATCAAATATGACCCACCACTCCAATCATTATTATTCTGTTTTAAATTATTATATTAATATTATACCCCACTGTAAAAAACCAATTTTTTATGAGCGATTAATAATATAAAAATTTCTTCTTATGACGTTTAGTATAATTATTTCCTGCGTCGCTACATTAAAAGAAATTGAGTTAAAATAATAATATAATGACCAGAGGCATTTTGGTCATTTTGATAAAAGTTATGCTTAAGGTCGTTCTGGTCCTTTTGACATATATTATGCCCAATGGCATTTTGATCATTTTAAAAGTGTTATGCTTGAGGGCATTTTAGTCATTTTGACAAAAGATATGGCCGATGACATTTTGATCATTTTTGGTAAAAGTTGTGCCCAGGGGCATTTTAGTCATTTTGACCCAAAAGTTAAAAAGTGTTTAAAATCATAAACCGATCAAAGATCTGGAATCAGCGCAAAAAAAAAATAATGACTCAAAACGCCGTCATATTTTTGATTTGACCTGCTCCAGAGTTGATTTTTTGACCGGAGCGTTGTATGAAAAAACGGATAACGCCGTTGGATTCGCAACGTGCCAAAACGTAGGATTAAAGTATAATATTGTATTTTTCAAATTTTGACTTTAAAATTATTATTTAATTAATAAATTAATCAGTTCACGAATCGAGGTGAAATAGCAGTTTGAATTTTGAATTTTTAGCCAATTGACTAGCTGTGACCCACTGACGCACAGTTCCCCAAATTTTGTCCTTTTTCCATTTTTCCCCTTTTCTTTTTCCCCCATTTCCTTTTCTGTTATTTCCTCTTTTCCCCATAACTTCTATAGTTTTGCAGCTTCACCCAAATTGATCTGCAGTTTCTTTCAAGCTTCGATTTGCGATGTTTGACGTTGTAGATTGTCTTTAAAACTTGGAACCATGCAAACCCTAATGCTCATTCAACCGAAGCATCCAAAAAAAATCAATCTTTAAAAAATTTTCAGTTCTTGCTCGGTAAATATTCAAAATTGAAATTTTGTTATGGTTTTGCTTAAATTGTTGGTTAATATAGCATCTAGGGGTCCATTAGAGTCTTGTAGCACTTTGAATCGACCAAATGGAGCACCTATGGAGTCGGAACGAATCGATTTTCAGAACCAGAGTGTTCTTGATAAAAGTCGATTGATCCGAGTTATACGAGGCTTCTCAGTTGATTTGAAGTTTTAGATGAGTTCCCTATGTCGTTATGATCATTCCCGTGGTCTCAAAACTATTTTTTTCATTCAAAATCATGAAAATTCAAGTTTGGCCGGAAAACGAGACTGTCGGCCATGACAGTCTCGGCGTGGCTGAAGAAGATGATACTCCCACCTCCGTTTCAGGCCTATTTTCCGATGGGGATGGTGGATTGGGTTGTTTCATCAATCATTCCGTTGTCAAACTGTCTTTTCCGTCGACTTTAGTGCATGTGTGTGTGTGTTTGGACGAGACAGCCCACTGCCGTCCGGTCGGACACCCACACAGACGGTCGGAGAAGGAAGGAGGTGCAGTTGACCAGTTGACCAGTTAACCAGTTAATGGCTGACCTGGTCAGCTACTATTTGACTGGAAATTGTTTTGTTATTATTATTATTATTATTATTATTATTATTATTATTATTATTATTATTATTATTATTATTATTATTATTA